>BJCO01464726.1:0-17130 GCA_018326465.1 Flaveria floridana | reverse complement strand
TATTATTATTATTATTATTATTATTATTATTATTATTTATTATATATGAATAAACTTAAAATTCATCATCATTTATTCCTTTTGTGCATATTATATGTATTTATATAACAATACTAAATAAACATAAAATTCATCATTTATTTATTAGAAAAACTTTAAAATAAATTAATCAATAATAAAAAACATACAACTTTTATTTAAGTTATCGTCTAATGTTTATGTTCTACGACAGGCTTCATCAAATGTAAGTTCTTCGTCGGATATTCAAGAAGATACTTCTTCTTGCACCTCTTTACCGTGTACTTTTGCTTTGAGTGCAATTTCGTCTTTGAAACTTGTTTGGTCACATATACGATCTATCACGTTTAAGTGATCCTTTAGACAAATGCACATCTCTACTGCTTCCGCAATGAGTCTTGTTCTCCATAATGATATTACCCTTTCATCAAGAGAAAAAACAGATTTTGAAGCTACCGTATAAGCTTAGACGGTTAGTGAATCACGGGCCATAGTGAAAAGAATTGGAAATTGGGATTCATTTTCTTTTTGCCAATCCAAATGTCAAATGCATGATAATCTTTGGTAATTATGGTGAAAATAAAATCTGTTCCACTATACCTACCGAACTTGCTTGTTGGGGTGTTACCCTTTGTCATTTAGCCATCACATCCTGAACAATATTCAACATAGTCAAAACCGGGTCTTTAACAGAGGTACTACCACTTCAGGTTGATACGCTTGTCGTGGTTATGTTTACGTTAGGCCCATATTTATTTAAATAAAAAATATAAATTTTTTTCAAACCATCATTAAAATTTTCTTATGCTTCGGTCGAAAATTTGGGGTTTTCATCATGCATATCAAAATTGTCATTTATCTCGTCTATCAAACATTCAACCATCGCAACATTTAAAAACGGATTTAAAGCAACGTGCAAGGTTTACACTTAAAAGGCCGATGCAACCAAAGAGCTTTCAGCATGCACGGATGAAGTGTAGAGTAAAGTTACTTTGGAAGTTTTACACAACTCAGAGAAAATATACCAAGTGTAAAATCTTCTATGGACCAAAACTTCTTAAGCCAAAGGCCAAATCTTTCGATGCCAAAGATGAAGTCTTTTGAAGATTCAGAGACAAAGTCTTATGAAGCCAAAGACTGATTTCTTCCGAAGACAGAGAAGACATGCTTTTTCTGATCACTTTTTGACAAAAAGCTTAACAATTTTCCGTTGCCACTCTGAAGACTCACCAACTTAGATAAGTTGGAGAAAAGGTCCATGATTTTATCAACTGTAGATTATGTTCATTGGTCTGTAACTTTCTACTTTGTACCTTTTATCCTTTTTGTAATATATTAGGATGTGAGCTATAGCATGTCATAGTCACAAGCCCAAAACTAATCTTCCCTTTAACTGTACATTGATCTTGTTGTCTAGATTAATGTTTCCAGCTGCTTTTCAAAGTATAGCCAGTTGTAGGATGTAGTATGAAGTATCTCTGGTTCTTGTATGTATCTTTATGCTTTGTAACACTTATAATAGAATTTGAGAGCAATATACAGCATTCTTGAAAACCATACTTATCTTGTGTTGTTCTTTGTTCAGTCTCATACATGTGTTCATTGTATCATTAACTAAACCATGTTCCCTATTTGATCTGTTAAGTGTTCTAACTCTCTCATCACTATGAAACTGATTGTATTGACACCCTTACATGGTCCTGTAATTGAATCAGAGCATTTTAGGCTCTTGATTGTAAAATCTCACCATCTTAAATCCCTTTAGTATCACAAATCACTTAACAACTCAAATGGAAACTCTCACAAAGGCTGATTGGAAACCGGTACTATGACAAAGTCTCCACTGATCACTCCTGATGACTTTCATACTTGGTTGTGCCAAAGAATGGAAGGCTTCATCAAGTCTCAAGATAAAAAGATATGGGGATCTGTTGTCTCAGGACCTCATGTACCATGTACATCTTCAGCTGCTGCTGGTGGGGGCATGATACCAAAGAAAGTGGTTGACTACTAGAAGAAGACTGGAAGAAGATTTTTGTAGATCAGGAAGCCATGACCTCCCTCCAAACTTCTCTTCCAAACTCTATCTACAGAGGCTTCAAGAAGTGCAAAACTACTAAGAAACTATGGGATGCACTGAAGCTCAAGTATGAGGGGTCTAATAAAGCTAAAGAGAACAAGAAAGACATCTTGAAGTAGCAGTTTGAGAATTTCAACTTCAAGACAGGTGAAACCATGACTCAAAAATACTTTAGGTATGTTGAGATTGTGGATACTATGATGGATATTGGAGTAACTCTTAAGAATAAGGACATTGTATGGAAGTTCATGTCCTCTCTTCCCAGACAATGGACACACTATTATATGGTCATTAAGAGGATTGAAAACCTTAAAACCCTTACTCTCACTGAGTTGTATGGTATTCTCAATGGAAACCAGATAAAGATGAACATGCAAAATCCATCTAGCAACTCCAACAAATTGTAAAGTTCAACTCTTCATGTGGTTGAAAAGGATTGCAAAGAACCATAATATCATCTCATCTGCTACCCTGAAAACTTAGAAAAAGGTCCTTTCATCATATTTCCAGAGACATTAAGGGAGAGCTACATCCAAGAAAGCCCATTCTAAGAAACAAGCTCTTCTCAAGCCTTTATGTCTACTGATGAAAGCAGTGTGAACTTTCTTTTCACCCTTAAAGACTTGGACTACATCCATCCAGATGATCTAGAGTACATGGAGATAGTCCAACATATGGCTCTTCTCACTCATAGAGCCAAGAAGTTCTACAAGAGGATAGGGAGGAAATTTCCCAGTAATGCAACCAGTGGAAATTTTGGGCTAGAAAAAAGCATGGTGAAGTGTTACAACTGTAACCAAATAGGACACTTTGCTAAGGAGTGCAAGGCACCAAGGACAAATGGTGTCCAAGCATAACCTAACCAAACTACACTTATAGAGCTCCACTCACTAATAAACCCAAGAAACAAGCTATAGTTGTTATTTAAGGAAGCTTTGATTGGAGTTTTCAGGTTAAAGATGCATCTCCAAACCAAGAACTGATGGATGATCCTGAAGAAGCTAAGGTATTAAAACATCTTTATACCCCTGAATGCATTACTAATGTTAAATGATATAGGTCCTATAGAGTGGAGATGAGATCTGACCTTGAGTAATTAAACATCTTAAAAACTAATTTTAAAAGAACTGAAAATGATTATAAACTTAAAATAGAAGATCTAGAGAAAACCATTTCAACTTTTAAGCATGAACACATCAACTACAGGACTCAAATCAAAGATCCTATCATTAAGTTAACTGAATGCCAGGCTGAGCTTGTGATCAGCAAATCCAGGGCAGGAAAATGTGTTCTTGAAGAAGAAACCTTCAAGATCATTATATCCTCATCCTTGCATGCAAAGGTTTGTTATAAGAATAAGCAGGGACTAGGATCTACTGAGATAGCTCCTCCACAAACTCTACTATCTGTAAGATCTCCAAGGTATGAAACTTGTCAAGATGAGCTTCCCCTTATATACCTCATTCAAGAAGAGGATGAAAAAGAGATAGTGAAGGATGGATCTAAGATGAGTGAAGAAGATCGTCCTTAAAAGGGTCACTATTCTCCTGAGGAGAGGAAAGAACTAGGGATGACAAAGTCCAGGAGGAAGAACTTGATCAGAGCAACCAAAAGAAGATCAAAGAAGGCTCAAGCGATCAATACCACTTTTAACTCCAAGCAGAAACAAGTCCTTATCGTTGTTGGATTTGAAGTGGTGAAGGCCAAAGACTCAACTATGAAGAAAATAAGGTTGATCAGCTATGTACCACTACTATATAGCCTGACCCATCTAGTTCAAAGAAGATGAAGATAAAAATGGAAATTGATCAAGCTCAGCCTTCTACTCAAAAGAAGACTCTCAAAAGGAAGCAGATGATTGCATTATGTGTGGTAGTACTTTTCATCTTGCCATGGATTACATCAACAATCCTAAAAGTACTATTTACATGACCAAGAAGAAGACCTTTGAGAAGAAGAAGAAGAAGATAGCTTCAGAAGAAAAATCTCTTCCTTTCAGAAGCTCCAAAGTGGAAAAGAAGAGAAGTGAAAACTTGCCTTTGGAAGAAAATTTGATCTTGGAAGAAAGGAATGCTTCCGAAGCACTGAAGCTTTTTGTAGTGAAGGCAAGATGTTCTGAAGGTCTAGTCTCCAAAACATCTGAAGTTGTCAAAACTTCCAAAGTGTTGAAGGTCAAATCTAATCTTTCAAGGATGGTATGGAAGATAAAGGAAGACCATGTCACTGAAAGTTCGTCATCAATAACAGGAGATGATCCTCAAAGTCTAAACATAATATCAATCACTATTGCATTGTCTTTAGTACACTTTGACAAGCCCAAGACCAATGAAGCTTGGGATTTCAAATGTAACTAACCATCTCTTTTTGTGCAGGAACAGCTAAAGACCAAGAGGAATGTATGAAACATTGAGAGTGATTGTTCTAGGCACATGACAGGAAATGGCTCTTTGCTTTAAAACTTTGATAAAATTAATAGAGATCCAGTTTCTTTAGGAGGAGATTTAGGTGGTTACATTACTAGAAGAGGTAGGGTCATAAATGGTAAGCTCAGCATTGAAAAGGTAAACTTTGTCAAGGAGCTTGGGTATAATTTACTGAGTGTATCCCAATTTTATGATCAGAGACAAAACATGATCTTTATTAAGCATGAGTGGATTGTTCTCAAGCCTATGGTGGTCATTCCTCAAGAGCATATCCTACTCAGAGCCTCCAAGAAATGGAACCTTTACAAGAAGGATTTGTAGGAAACATCCCCTATAGGAGAAGTTTCTTGCTTTCTATCTAAAGCAAATAGTGATGAGTCTTTCCTTTAACATAAAAGAATGTGCCATGTAAACTTTAAAAACATGAATGAATTAATTAAGAATGATTTGGTAACTGGAATGCCAAAGAAAGAGTTTACAAGTGATGATCGTTGTGTTGCATGCCTAAAAGGGAAGTAATACAAGGTGTCTCACTAGCCAAAGGAAAGGAACTCCATTACTACACATCAACATTTATTACACATGGATCTCTTTAGCCCCACTAGTGTAATGAGTCTAGGAAGGACCTCATATTGTTTGGTGATTACAAATGATTTCACAAGATTCAATCGGGTCTTATTCCTTGGAACTAAGGATGAGACTCCTCAGATCTTGATGAACTTTATTCTAAAAATTTAAAATCAATATCATCACAAGGTCAAGATCATAAGATGTGATCAAGAAACTTAATTCAATAACCAAATCCTTGACACATTTTATGATGAAAAGGGTATTACAAGACAATATAGTGCTCCCAGGACTCCTCAGCAAAATGGTGTTACTGAGAGGAGAAACATGCGACTTATTAAAGCTGCAAGAACCATGCTATATGACTCTAAACTATCCATCACCTTCTGGGCAGAGGCAGTCAACACTTCCTGCTATGTATAGAACAAAGTATTAGTAGTTAAGACTCATGGTAAGATTCCTTATGAGCTGTGGCACAAAAGGAGACCTTTTATTAGTTTTCTCAGAGCATTTGGATGTCCTTGCACCATCTTGAATACCAAAGATCAAGTAGTCAAATTTGCTGAGAAATCAGATGATGGACATTTCATTGGATACTCTTCTCAAGCTAAGGCTTATAGAGTATACAAACTCAAAACTAAAGTGATTGAAAAGTCAGCCAAAGTGACCTTTAATAAGCGCACACCTAGTGTGAAAGGTTCTAGTCCTGACTGGCTATTTGATCTTGATTTAGTTACCAATGGTTTTAATAAATCTTGTGAGAATGTTTCAGGATCCACATGTAACTTATCAACAGGATATCCTAACCTAAGATTTGAGCTGAGAAGACAAAGCAAGAAAACTACGTCAGCTCCAATGGTAACTGACCCTGCAGATGGTCTTCCTATCAGCATAACCATGACAAATTTAGCTGATACATATGAGGTGACTACAAATTCTAGCTCAGGGGCACAAAACTCAAATGAAGGATCTTCAAATGTAGGAGGTTATAGTGGTGGTGATAGTGATCAAGAATTTCTAGATGCTGACAACCACTCAATGGAAGACAACATAAATGATGTAACACACTCATTAGATTAAGGTTATCTTGATAAGTGTTTTGATGTGGTGGGTTACATTTCATTACTAGATCTAAATTTCAAAAATTTAGATATGTCTAATCAACTTACTATGATTCCTCAACTCTGGATCCACAAGTCACATCCTACCACAAACATCATTGGAGATGTTGACACAGGGGTGAGAACAAGAGCATAAACCCATGAGAAAATGTTTGTCTATACTCTTGTTTCTTGTCCCAGATAGAGCCAAAGAAAGTTGATGAGTCTTTAAAGGATGGTAGTTGGATTGAATCAATACAGCAGGAGCTACTTCATTTCAAAAGGCAAAATGTTTGGAACCTATGTCTTCTTCCTTAAGGGAAGACCACCGTAGGTACCAAATGGGTGTTTAGGAACAAGAAGGATGAAAGAGGACTTGTCATCAAGAACAAGGCTAGACTAGCATTTCAAGGGTACACATAAGAATAGGGGATTGACTACATAGATGTTTTTACTCAAGTGGCAAGACTTGGTGCTATTAGGATATTCCTTGTATTTGTTGCATCCAAGGACTTTAAGGCCTACTAAATTGATGTCAAGTGTGCCTTTCTATATGGGGTGACTGATGAGGAGGTATATGTCAAACAACCATGTGCTTTGCAAACCCAGGTCATCCTGATTATGTATGCAAGTTTGATAAAGCTCTTTATGGGCTGCACCAAGATTCAAGGAAGTGGTATGAGACACTATCTCAGTATCTCTGTTAATATGGCTACAAAAGAGGTACTATAGATGGAACACTCCTCATTAATTTAATAGGGAATGACTTGATGCTGGTTCAAGTTTATGTAGATGACATTATCTTTGGGTCACCTAATCCAAAACTCTGCAATGACTTTGAGAAACCTGTGGCCCACGCCTCCTATTTGTTCAGGGCGGGCGGCGTGAACTCTGATTCGATCCGGGTATTCAATCCTGCTGCTGAGATGCTCAGTTGACTCCTTAACCTTGATAGGAAGATGGCTTATTCAATAATGATAAAGAATAGATTTGAAATGAGTGTCATGGGGGAACTTAATTTTTTTTCTAGGAATTCAAGTAAAGTAGGTTGACAATGGCATTTTTATAAGTCAGTCAAACTATGTACAAGACATACTGATAAGATTCAACATGACTAGATGTAAGGTTGCAAAGACACCCATAGCAAGAAATCACTCCCTTGGACCTGATCTTGAGGGGGAGTGTGTAGATGAACATCTCTATATAGCTATGATTAGGTCTCTTATGTACCTCACAATAAGCAGACCTGATATCATGTTTGCTACATGCATATATGCGAGATATCAAGCCAACCCTAAGATGTCACACCTAGTTACTGTCAAGGGGATTCTTAAATATCTTAAAGGGATCCTAAACTAGGCCTTTGGTAACTAAAGAATTCTTACTTCAATCTATATGCTTATACAAATAGTGACTATGGTGGCTTTAATATGACTACAAAGTCTACATCTGGGGGATGTTAATTCCTTGGTGGAAGGATAGTCTCATGGCAATGCAAGAAATAATCTTGTGTGTCTGCAACAACTGCTAAAGCTGAATATATTGCCGTTGCTAGTTGTTGTGCTCAAGTGCTTTGGATTTAGAATCAGATGTTGGACTGTGGATTCAACTGCAAAGAGACTACAAATCATATAAACAACAACAATGTTATCTCTATCATAGAGAATCCTATGCAGCACTCAAGGACAAAAACACTAATATTAGTATCATATAACTAGAGTTAATTTTGAAAAGGGATTGATAAAACTAGTCAATGTTAACACCAATGAACATTATCCTGATCTGTTCACAATAGCTTTTGATGAATAGAGATTTAAATATCTTGTATCAGCTATTGGGATGATTAACTTTGAGTAGATTTACTTAAACTTAACTCAAGACTATTTCCAAAATATGTGTATCCTAAGTTGTCAAAACTATCACCTACATAAGCCCAGATTACTTTGAAAGACACTTTTTTAAATGATACTACATAGAATTCTGGAAATTTTAAGCATATTTTCTTTCGGAAGACATTAATATTGTATTCGAAAGAATATTAAGTCTTCAAAACAGATAACTACTTATAAGAAATTTACCTTCGGAAGAAATTTTGATATATCTTCCGAAGCAAAAATATTCTTTTAAGTACTTATATGTGTTGAATGACAATTTTCTTCTGAAATCAATTAACTCTCGGAAGATTTATTCCCTTAAGAATAAAAGATCCGAGTTTTAGTCTCTTTCGAAACCAAATATGTCTTAGAAGAGAAAATACTCTAAGTATTTTTCTTCCGAAGCAAAATTTCCATAGAGCTCCCCGATATCTTCCGAAGTCAAATTGGCTTTGGAAGTAGACAAATTACCTTCGAAAGATTTTTGACTTCCAAGAAAACTATCTTTTTGGGCACTTTTTCAGAGGTGGGACCGACATTCGGATTTCAAAGTTTATCTTTATGCATTAATTTTGTCTCAAATCCATTATATATATATATATATATATACACACACACACACACTCAACGGTTCTCCCTCTTTCACTTTCCTTTTCATCTGTAAAATTCGCTAACCTAAATTCACCCATAAACTACCTTTGTTCATACCTTTCTTCACCATGAAGCTATTCATAAATGGCCATCCTGATACTACAAACCAACTAGAAATTACATGCATGTACACAGGTAACACAATCAGGTTGCTCTGTTAAACTCTAAGAAAAATCCTGCTTTCTCAGAGATTTGCCGATTCTTGACTCTATACAACTACTTCACCTCCCTCACCATAGATCCTCCACTATATGAAGATCAACTGTAGGAGTTTTGAAGGACCTGCCAAGAAGTCACTATGAATAGGGAGAAGGCACTGTTTGCCACAGTGTATGGGTGGAAAACTTTCATCACTCCAGCCTCCATTAACACTCATCTAATGTTGGATGATGTAGAAGGTGATTTGTCCTTCACAAAGTCTGTTGTCAACCAGTCCTTCAGACAGATAGGATTTGAAGGTGATTACTCCGTAAGAACCTTCAGAAAAGGGAAGATCTCCTCCCAGTGAATGTACCTCCGTCTGTAGTCATCCATTGTTTATCTTACAAGCATGGAGGATGGGACCAAATTTCAGAGGACCTTTCCTACATAGTCCATGGGATGGTTTAGGTGGTCAAGTTCAGGTACTCTTAATTTATATATACAAATCTACTTGCTAACTTTGACTCCTTAGAATATTATATGTTCCGTAGATATGTCCAACACATTCTTAACTGTGAACTGGGCTCACAGTTAAGGGGAACAAGTAATATTCTTAAAATGAGGCAAATGAAGCCCGGCATCTTCAAGGCAATGAGAAATTCGGGCTTCTTAAATGACTCTTGTCCCAAAAATGTTAGAGCTCATTGCTTAAAGTGACAACCTAGCAGCACCAGCTAGTGTTGAACCCACACCTTCTACTCCTCAACCACCCAAACAGACTCAAATAACCATCACCTACACCAAAAAATCTAAACAGACCCCTACACAAGCTACTTAGCTTGTGCAGGCCCTTATATCCTCACCCATGAAAGAGGAAGTGGACACTGGATCTCCCACTTCTCCTGAGGAGCAAACCACTCCCATCTCTTCAAGGATCAACACTGAGGTTCCTCATGCTCAGCCTAATGAGCTCATAACCCCAACAGCCTTAAGCCTTCACTCAGAGTCTCAAAACTCTAGTAAACAACCATCAGGGGATAGCTATCATCCCCAGCTTCTAGACCTCAACCAACTCATACCCAACCTAGAATTCTATGATGATCAAGATATGGGATTTAATGAGTATCATGAGTCTCTCTTCTCCACCCCTGCTTAAGGAGATATGAATGCTCCTGAATCACCTATGTCTAGACTACATCTTCCACTTACTACTGAGGTGGATATCCTGAAAAAATTCAGGAGGTCCATATTGAAGAGGCTCTCACTTCAACAAGTGATTACATTATTAAGACCTCAACCATAGCAACCCAGCCCGTTGATATTTCAACTGAAGTTGTCATCATGCAGGGGAAATCCAATAGCCAAGAACATAGTGTTGGTTATAAGGAAGAAGACTTTGGTCCTATTATCTCATCCCCCTATAATTCTTCTGATAAAGATGAGAGGAGTCTGAAACTAAAGGTGTAAAAACTGACTAAAATCTGCACCTATATAGTCTCAGAGGTTAGTCACCTCGAATCTCAGCTCACTACCTTACAAAATAGGGTCAATCACTAGCAACTTGAGATCATTGATCTCAAGGGAAAGTTAGCTTAGAGACCACTTAGAAGGACTCAACTAGGTCCATAAGAACCTCTGGATATGGTGGACCTAACCTCCAGCTCACCTATGCAAGAGGGTGATGTTACCAAAAAAGGGGAGAAAGTCCTAGCAATCACAGATTCTGGGAGCTCGTCTTAGAGTATGGATATTAAGGACTCACCAACCTCACTTGCAATTATCCAGACTCAGTAACCTCCTCAAGTTCACATTGATGTGGATTTTCTCATACAAAGTTTGTTTGAGGATGGTATACCAAGGGCTATGCCTACCCTATCTCATCACACTGAAAATCCAATTTTGGGATGGAGGTATGACATGGATAGAAAAGCCCTAGTAATCTCTAGATCTTAGGGGAAACAGAAAATCTTCAACTTCTCCAACCTGAGATTCTATGAGAGCACCTATCTGATTGATCTTCCACTTGCCAATCCAAGTCAGAACAAGCAAGCTGCAAAGTCAGCAGATAGGATTTAAGATAGGGTGCTAGAAGCGTTAAAGTTAAGATCCAGATTATATAGGCAGAGGCTAGTAGGCAAGACTATTGGTCAAATGGATATTGAGGTGTACCCCAAGATTAGCTTCGAAGGGGAAACCTTGACTGAAGGCCCAGTAGTTTAACCTGTGAACCTTGAGACAGGAACCTCTTCAGCACCAGCTACCCTTGGTGAGGCACCAACTGGTGAAGGTGCTTCACAACCTCTCTCTAGACAGAGCTTAAGAGCAGAACCAAGTAATAAAGGCTAAGCTCTCTCAACCCAGAGTCACCAAGGGAAACGATATCACACCCCCACTAGTAGTGGAAACACGAGGATGCGATGGATGGGATCGTCATAACACATTAGGGCCTAAGAGAATTTCTAAAGGAATTATCCTTTAATGGATCATCACCTCGCCTAACACAGAGTACAAGTGTCAAGAACAATCAATGCCATAACGTTATTCCATGTATTCACAAACAATCCAAAAACCACAACAACTAGTACTAGATCAATCAAATTAAAGTACAAATACAACAATAACATAATGTCCAAACTAATGTGCCAATGTCTAATGCTCTTGCAGGAGCGGTCTCGTCTAAAGTCTACTGTCCAAGTACCTAAGCACCATTACCTAAAAACACATGTTCTTAAAAGTCAACATACATTGGTGAGTTCACAGGTTTAAAAGTACAAACAGTTTTCCGTGTATAACATGTACACAAGTTGCATGTGGATAAGAGTACATAGAAGTCATAGATATTAACACAAGTTTAAAGTCAGTCTAAGTCCAATTACCCGGATTATATTCACCCAAGGGCACACCCAAGCCAAGTCAGTCTCGACTAGTATACTGATGACAGGGGTGGGAGTGTCAACCCGTTTGTACTAAAAATACCTCTCCATGACGTCCAAGTCATTAGAACAAGCACAAGTCCAAGTACACACTCATGAATAAACATCTAGACTCAACCCATGACCTAACCCACATATATTGTTCCAAAATAGTCTTTAAGACACGACATAGTCCAAAACAGTGAGCAAGCTTTTTCCCCAAGTAAAATACGTTAAAAAGGGGCTGTGAAACTCACCTCGAAATAGTATAGTCCAAATTCCACAATGTGCAAAGCGAGCACTAAAAGTACAAATCACAAAAAGATTACTAAAGAACAAAATGATCAATATGGGTGTAATCCTTGTAGCCCAGTTCTTAATGTCCATCACGGTTCTTATTTTATAAAAACATGGTTTACAAGAAGTACAATTCCAAAATCAGATTTAAACTTTAAATTTTTTCATGTTTAGGGTTTTAGTTGTCGCTTAATATCACTTTATTAATGTCCTGTGGTGCACATCTATTCGTCCATATCTAATGAATTAAAGATATTATTAGCTTATCTTTTTAAAATTCATTTACTCACTTTTAAGCATAAAACTTCTCTTTGATTGGTAATTTAGTTTCAAATCTCATTTTTAAGTTTATCAAAATATTTCAGCACGTATATCTGATTGTGCACCAGTTTTACATAAGCTATTTGGAAGTTGAAACGGTAATGAAACATTGGTAATAGGCATCATTTCAAAGATAAGAATTTAAATTAAACAATAGCAAAAGAATCATATCAATCGGAAAAAATATGAGAATGATATGACTCGGTGAACACAGACCAACCTGCTTTCCAGGTTCGTCAATTTTGACCTTCAGTTTTCTGTGTCCCGTTTGGAAGACCAAACTATGTCGAAAGGACATGAGACCAATTAGGTTTGTTAGAGGACTCATTGAACTATTTTATATTAAAAATTTGACCCATTTGGACTTATTATGACCAAGTTATGACCTGAACAAAATGTCCTATTTTTCTGATAGTAAATTGTTCAGTTTATTAGTCTTGTTCCTTTGCATCCCAAACCTCCATATTTGGCCATTATTGACCCGAGTACTTAAAGAAAGTTTATTCCATGTGCCAATTGATCAAAACCTTAATTAAACACTATAATCATTCTAATTTTCCGTCCTAAACAATTAATTGGATTTTAGTTTTCTGGTTCACAACATTACTTAATCGTTATAGAGTTCTGATTGTTCAATTCGTCCATTCGTTCAAGAAACAAAGTAATGATTTTAAAAATGATTTAGAGAGACCAAAATGTCTATTTAGATCAGGTCACACAATATTACAACCCAATTTTAAATAGATCCAAGAATATTCAAAGACCAAGGATTAGGGTTTTACCGGGTAGAGAGTCCAACACCTGTAACACCTAGATCTTCACGATCCAACGTTCAAAACAAAGAATAGGAGAATATTAGATGATGATTTTGTCTTTAGATGATAAATATCATCGATATGAAGATAGAACAAAGAATAAAATCACCAAGAAACGATTTTTTCTTAATGGAAAACAAGGAGATGAACAAGGCTTGCTAGAACATGATCTTAAATGTCTTGTTTGTTTCAAAATTCAATATAATGATGTAATGATGTTGATTTTTGATGAAGATGATGAAGAACAAGAAGAAATTAAGAGTGGTGCCTAAGGTTTCACTTTGAGAGAGACTTGGAGAAAAAATTTTGCAACAAATGAAAGGAAAACAAGGGGAAACCCCCCTTTTTAGATGGATTCGGCCAAGGGGACCTTAGATGGGCCTCCCAGGCCCTTGCCCATTTCGTCCAATTTCGTCTCGTCCCAATACGCGTGTCGTTCAATTTTTGAGTTTTTAAATTCTCATTGTTAATATGATTCCAATGGACTTTATTATATGCTATATAAATTATTTAATTTATATTTTTGAATTAAATTAAGTCTATTTAGTAGACTTTAGGAAAAGCCTACTGATGTTCGATTTTTATTTGGTTCTTAACGTAAGATGTATATTTTTACCTTTTTAAGTCTTCATACTAATTTTAAGCACACAACCATCGTGCTAAGTCCAAATCGGTGAACGTCCACTGTCACCATGTTCAAGACCTCCTAGAACATATTAAGTACATAATACATAGTTCTAGAATTTAACGTGTCTACAAGCGTCTAATGTACTAATCTCAGATCATGTCATCATTAGATCAACTATCAAGTCAAAAATCATATTTAGACCAAGTCAAAGTCAAAGAATCAAAGTCAAAAAAGTCAAAGTCAAAGTCAACAGTCAAAGTCAATGGTCAATGCACCTATTTTGGGGACGGATGTCACAGTATCCCCCCATTGAAAGAACTTCGTCCCGAAATTCAGTCAAAGTTATCAATTGCAACAACTTACGTTAATAGGTGAAGGTACTTAGTACACAATTGATCTTCTCACGCATAGATAAAATTTAGATCCTCGCGTTGAGTTCCATTAACCTTTATGATCAAGGTTTTAATACTCTTAAAAGTTCATTTTTTCCTAGTCATGATCTCAGCCAGTTCTTCGACGAATCAAAGTTTACCATGTACTCAAATTTCTTCGATCGACATATATAAGGTCTCGTCCCAGCAAGACACCACTTGAGTTTTGACGCATGGAGGTATCATGCACCCCTCTTTTTTCTTGCTATAACTCAAACCGATAATCCACTGACCATATCTGTTTGGAAGTCTTAATTGCATTTACCAATATAGGTGCTAATTTCTTTTTTTGCCAAAGCACACAATGTAGTCTAAGGCAACAGCTCGCATCCAACCTATAAACTAAGGTCTCTAGACATATTGTTTATGTCTACAACCTATTTCTTGATATATCTTATGTATGGCTGTTGTCCATAACCTAAAGTTAGTTCCCGGTCTGGTTCTAATTACACATTCAAAGTATCAGTAGCGTTTATATATAGGGCGTACCGCAGCTGACCCACCATACTGCTAACACCTTAATAGTGTATCATTCACCATCCATAACTAATTTCCAATTTGCTAATGTCTAAGAGCATGTGCCTAAAGTAAGGCTTCCTTTGATTGTCAGTGTAAATTTCTGATGATCTTGTGGTGCCTTTAGTCTGTCCTACGTCTAAAGTCCTAATCATTCGTCTCTTGAATGATTAATAGTCAAGTCATCTAACTTTACCTGATTTCTGCCTATTGTATATGTGACTAACACTAACATCTGTAAAATGCCTCGAATGGTGCTAATGTAATTATGGTGCTTATATAATGCTCCAATGGTGACTATTGTTATAAGGGAACTTAACCAATGGTAGGTGAATGTCCTAACTACCTCCAAAGTCGATATTACAAGACCTTACATATATTGGGATGTCTTAATGGTTCACTGACTTAGACCATTTTGAGTAATAAGTTGTATTCATGTCCTAACGCATTCCTAGCACCTTTTATAAGCTCTACCAGAATCGTGGAACGAAGCGACTATCACGATCGAAGACAATTGATAAAGGTGCTCCATTTCTATCCACAATTTCATTAACATAAATCATTGCCAATATTTCCATCTTGTACTCCTCATGAATAGTAAGGAAATAGCCAGATTTTGTCATTCTATCCATAATGACCCAAATCAAATCGTGCCCATTACTAATTTTTATTAGTATTGTCATAAAGTCCATAATAATATTTTTCCACATACATTCTAGAATCTTAGGCTGTTGTAACTGGCCAGGTGTTCTTTGATGCCCGCTTTATCCTTTGAACAAGTCAACACGTGCACACGTAGTCTGCTATGTCCTTTTTTTCAGAACACCAATATAAGTCCTTACGATCATGGTACCTATTGTTAGTGAAAGGATGAATAGTATACTTAAACTTGCGTGCTTCATCTAACACCAATGTCTACACATTCCTCATAATTGAAACCAAAATCTGCTTAATAAAGTATAATCCTCCATAGTCCTTTTGTATAAACGGTTTGTCCAGGCCTCTTAAAGACTCATCCTACACATTCGGTCTCCTCATTGACTCAACTTGAGTAACATCGATGTGGTATTTGATACCTAAATGAACCTTCATTCATAATGCCATGTCGCACATGGGTTTGACTCTTCTCTTACGGCACAACATGTAGGAACCCATATTTTCCTTTCTCGGGTGACATCAGATTTCACAATCGTAGTCACTGAACAACCTAATTCAACGTCTCTCTCTCTCTCATGTTTAGTTTTTTTTCGATGAAAAATATGTTGAAAACTTTTATGGTCAGCATATATGACACACTTGGAGCACTAGCATATAGTTTCTTATTTTCCAATAATTTTAGGACTATCCTACATGTTTCTCATGATCCTCCCTATCCTCAAATAAATCAGAATATCCTCAATGAACACTATGACAAAATCATTCAGACATGACTAAAACATCTGATTCATTAGGTTCGTGAACACTGTAGGTGCCTTTCTTAGCCCAAAATGCAAAACTATGAACAGGTAATCTCTGTAACGAGTTCTAAAAGCTTTCTTCAGTATGTCATGCTTATGTACTCTAAGTTGATGATTTCCAAACTAAGATCAATATTCTCAAAGCTACGTTGACACTTGAAGCTGATCAAAAAAGTAATTTATCCTCAGTAAAATATAATGGTTCTTGACTGCTAGCTTATTCAGCTTTTGATCATCCATGCACGTCAAAGGATCTCATCCTTCTTCTTGACACAAAGCACTAGTGTACCCTGATGAGTGACTGGGTCATATAAACCTCATATCTGATATCCTAAAGTTGATTAGATAGATCTTGTATCTCTAAAACTGCTAAATGATGACAAGCTCTAGCAACATACATCGCGTTAGGTACTATGTCAATCTGAAAGTCCAACTTTTTTAAGGAGGCCTGCGACCCGTAAGGCCGATCTATGAGGGCAGGTCAATTCCATATCAATCCTAGAATCATGCCAAATCCTCTAGGGATACTTCTTGAACTTCTTGCACAACGAGTATGTGCAGGATCGATATTGTTCTCTCAATACTTAGTGTTTCTTACAAACTGTTAAATATCACTCGTTTGATGAATGCAGAATCAAGAACTCAGTTGATAATAATATAATAAGTAAAGAACACAAGAAATAGTTTTCAAGATACTTGTATATATTATCTCTCAACTAAGTTAAAAGACTCATGCAAAATCATGGATACTAAGTTACAATAAGCGACTATATATACTACTATCTACAGCTTGTTATACGTAGATAACATGCTGGGACTTACTTCTAAACAAATACTACATTGCTAGAGGTAGGGTATCTTAGATAAAGTATTATCTAAGATAAGGTAGTCATGACAGG
>BJCO01464725.1:0-17216 GCA_018326465.1 Flaveria floridana | reverse complement strand
TATATATATATATATATATATATATATATATATATATATATATATATATCAGAGTGTCGATAGAATCATTATGAGAGGTGCAAGCAAGGCATAATATACATTCCACAGACATTGTCAAATCTATTTTGATGTTCTCATATATTGATTTTTTTATTTTTGGTTGATTCGTTGGTTTCTTTTTAAATGTTAAATTTCTTGATAGAGTTTTATGCATTTGGATCTTGACTTTGCTTGTGGAATACCTATCTACGTTTGTAAAGCCAATAGGAATCTTGTTAGATCTTTTGAAAAAATTTTTGAGGGCAAGCAAAGCTTAAGTGTGGGGATGTTTGATATGTGAATGAATATATGATGATCAAGAATAGGGTGATATTCACCTTGCCATTTTGTTTTTGTTTAGTTATAGTTTAGATATTAATAGAATAGGATCTAGTTTAATTTTATTTTATTTTGTATTCTGTGGCATGCGAAACTGCAGTTTCACCTGGTAGTTTCTCATGCCACGGTCCATATAGTTTCGTAGTATGCGAAACTGCATGCGAAACTAGGTCCTGTATATATATGTTTCTTTGTTCTTCATTATGGAACTCTTGGAACTTTATTGATTATTACAGATTTAAGTTTATTACATGTTTGTGTATTGCTAGGGCTTACGTTTCATATATTTGAGCATTGTTCTTCTTATTCTTCATTAATTCTCTTGCAATTGGGTTTCATGGTTGATTTATGTTCATATCTTATCATTACTTGGTCCACAAGCTATTAAAATCAATGACTTCTTATGGGTTTTAGGGTTAAACCTTCATCAAAAGCATGTTCAAATGATCTGTTAGACCAACAATATGGTATAAGAGCCTTTGTGCTCTTGATTGTTTGTGTTTTTGAGTAGTTTTGACCTATTCATCTTTTCAATCATTTTGAAGTTGTTTTACATGTGTTTTCCATGGAAGTTGATTGAGGAAAGTGTGATGTAAGCTTGGGAAACTTCTGAAATCATCAGATCTCAAATTGGTTATGATTTGAGTGAGATTTGGTGATTTTTAGGTCTTTTCGCAAAAAGGGGGTTTCAGATTCCTCGTGCGAAACTAGAGTTCTTTGTGCGAATCTATCATGCAAAACATATATCTTTGGTGGTTTTTGAGTCATTTGCGAATCTTGAACAAAAGTTCTTCATTCTTATCAGTTTCCTTGCGAAACTATCTTGCTTCTTCTTTGAACGAAAGTTTAATAGTTTTAGTCGAAACTACTGCCGAAAATACTACCGAAACTACTACCGAAACTAGGTGCGAAACTAGGTGTGAATCTAAGTTCTCCGTGTGAAACTATCACCTGCAAAACTATTGTTGCCAATATGAAGCTACACTCTGTTGTCTGAAACTACTGGTTCGTTGACTTAATCAAACTTCAATGAAGACGAGTCTTACTCTCACTGATCTTGAAAGTGTGGCACCGAACAGACCTCCTTAGCTAATCAATGGTGACAACTTTGATGATTGGAAAAGATGTTTAAAAGCATTCTTCCTTTACATCGATCACACTCAATAGGAGTAAATTTTGAAAAGACCTTATGTGCCTATTTCAATAGAAGACAATGTGACCATTCAGATTGTAGATCCGACAAAATACTCTGAGAGAGAGATGAAGCTGATTGATCAGGATCAAAAGGGATTCACGGCTCTGACCTTATTCCTATCAGCAAAATATCTATAACAGATTTGGTGAGTATAAAAGTGCAAAGCCTTTGTATGATGCATTGTGTGAATTCTATGATAGCAATTAGGAACAGATCAAGGATAAAGCCGCTCAAGCTGAAAAGGACACAAAAATGAGAGTCTCACTGATCTCACCAATCCTTTTCTTTCCATTACAAGGACACTGAAGAAGTATGATGAGAAGCTGTCAAACAATGACCAAGTCACGAAGCTGCTAGATTCTCTTCCACCACAGTTCAAGACATGTGTTCATCTACTTGTTCATAATCTTGCTTCTTCTTTGAATGAAAGTTCAAGACATGTGTTCATCTGCTTGTAAAATTCGTTTATTTAGGATTTATAAAGTAAACAATATATTAAAAGAACATGAAGGGGAACTAAGATGGGTAAATGAGGAACTTAAAAAGAATGAAGCAAATTTTTTTGTAAAATTAAATGAAGTTTTAAAAAAAACGATCATTCAATAAGAACCCTTTTTGAGAGAAATGTGGAAGTCAATGCTTTGACAGAAAGGGTAACTTTCGCTTAATTTGAGACCACTAAACTTAAAACAAAACTTGATAAATGGAGCATCTCTGAAATGACGCTAGAGGAACTCTATAGCAAATAAAGGGGAGCTTGAATTAAGACAGGGTTGGGTTGTGGTGAAACCACTTATGTTTACCCACCGCCTAGCACCTTTTTCTAATCTCCAATGCCTACACCTCATCCTTCAAATGATTTAATTAAAAAGAATAGTAATAGTTTGTTTGCAGGTTTAGAATAGGCGAATCATAAGAGGTTTGGGAAGATTATGATTATGGAGGAAGTAGAGGTCTTGGCAGTAGTAGTTCTAATTTTTCAAATTCTCAAACGTCTTTTATCGACAATAGTTCTAGTAGCATAGATTGTAGTTTGGATAATTTTTATTCCAGCCTCAATGTTTAAATCAAATGAAGTTGATCTTTTAAGCATTAATGAAAAAGTTGTTGTTCATGGTAAAGGCAATAAGAATTATTTGAAATCAAATTGTTTTGAAAAATTCATTTCTCTTCCCATTCCCACTTTCACCCCGTTCGGATCTCTACTCCAAGTGAAACAATGCCCTCACATGATTGTAAAATTTCAGAGATAAGATAATCCACAAATCATGACAGATCATTTGACTTAGAAAACAAATCATAGGAAGTGCATGTCACTTACAATGATTGTGACTCTCTCATGTCTGAATATGAGGAAGAGATTATTATGGAAAATATTCCAATTAAAAAAGATAAAAGAATAGGCCTAAAATTTCATTGTTTCAACTATGGAAAAGATGATCATATTATCAAGCATTGCCTAAAGGTTGTAAATAGAAATGTAGATAACCATTCTTTAGGAAATAGAACAAAATATTATGTTGATAGTTTCTTTTGTACAAATTCATCTTCTCCTAGAACCAAACTGGTTAAGGTTTGGGTCCCCGTATATAAACGATTTTCTTTAATTCATTCTGCAAGGATCATTCGAGAAGGACTATCAACAGCACCTGGCACGTAGATAATGGATGTTCAAGGCATATGACCTGATTGAAGGACCTTCTTACCAATTATCAGATAATAAATGGAGGATAAGTTGCCTTTGCGGGTGATAAAAAGGGAGGCAAAATGATAGGTCAAGGTGAGGTATCCAATGGTTCTTTAACCTTGGAAAAGGTAAATTCCGTGCCTGAATTGGCATTCAATCTTCTAAGAGTGTCAAAATTTTGTGACAAAAATATTCCTGTGCTTTTTTAAATCTAACGAATGTTTGTTTCTTAAGCAGAATTTTCAATTTCAAATGATTTGGTTATCATGTGAGCTCCAAGGAAAAACAACACATATCTTCTTAACATGAACTCCAAAGAATCAACCTCCACCATGACCTGTCTCTAATCAAATGCCTCCTCATCTGAGTCATTTCTTTGGCATAGACGTTTAGGCCATGTGAATTTTAAGAACATTAACAAATTGGTTAAAAATAATCTTATACCTCAAAAGGATTTTTCTATAATCAAAAAGTGTATATCTTATGCTAAAGGTAAACAACATAAGAAATCACACAATCCTAAACAAGAAAATTCTATTTTTAATCCTCTTGAGTTATTACAATGTTATCTGTTCAGTCCAATAATTGTGAAGAGTATTGCTAAGAAATCTTATTATCTTGTTGGTACAGATGATTATTCCAGATATTCTTGGGTTTGATTCCTAGCACATAAAGGAGAGACAGCAGAGGTATTGCAGAAGCTGATTTTAACCGTTGAGAATGTCAGCAAAAAGAAAGTTTTGGCGATCAGAAGCGAAAACAAGATAGAGTTTAGAAATTAGAACTTTGATTCATTCTATGCAGGCGAAGGGATTCTCAGATAATTTAGCGCAACCCGAACTCCTCAGCAGAACGGTGTTGCTGAAAAGAAGAATCACACTCTTATTGAAGTATCCTGAACTATGCTCATAGAATCTAAACTTCCTATTATTTTCTGGGCAAAAGCAGTCAACTGTACTTCCTACGTTCTAAACAGAGTTCTGATTATGAAACACAAGATGAAGACTCCATATGAACTGTTTCACAAGCGAAAACCATTGATTGACTTCTTTCGTCCTTTCGGTTGCTCATGCATGTTAATGGATAATCAAGCTCAAAATTCTAAGTTTGGGGCAACGTCAAATGAATGTACTTTGTCGGATACTCTTCAAATCAAAAGGCTACAGAGTATACAACAAACAAACAAGAATAGTGCAAGAATCATTCTATGTTGATTGGCAAGAATCCAATGTTTCCAACGTTGAATCTGATCCGGATTGGTTCTATTATTCGCACACCGTTTTCAATTCAGTCAATCTACCATCCTTTCCTCACCATAAAATTCCTTCTTGAAGTGGTCAACTCTTCATTCCAGCTCAACCTTAACCTTAACCTCAACCTCAACTAGAACCTCAACCTCAACCAGAACCTTAACGTTAACCTAAACTTGAACATGCACATCAAATCCCTTCTTCCCCACCTCAATGCCATAAAGTCTTTTTCTTATCAACCATCCACCTTACCATTACCCACCTCACAACCATCTTCCCCAAAACCCATTTCATCCAATTCATCAACCCTTACCACTAACTTTAAAACTCTAAAAGACCACCAACATGATTATGTCATTGGATCAATATTTGACAGTGTCAGGACTCGCAACCAATCTTGCCTAATCAATGATGTCTCTTTGCTTGCTTTCTATCTCAAATCATTCCTAAAAATGTCACCATGGCCCTTCAAGATCCAAGTTGGGTTGAGTCAACGCAGTTAGAACTTCAACAGTTTAGAAAACAAAAAGTGTGGCAACTAGTTGATCTTCTTCCAAATAAGTATCCGATAGGTACAAAGTGGGTATTCAAGAACAAAGTAGATGACCATGGAGCTGTGATTAGAAACACATCAATGCTCATTATTCAAGGCATTACTCAAGAGGAGGGGATTGATTACACTAACATGTTTGCCCCCGTTGCTCGGATTAAAGCCATTTGGATTCTCATGCTTATGCGGCTCATAAAAACTTCAAAGTCTTTAAGATGGACGTCAAGTGAGCATTCCTGGATGGAGATATTGACTAAGAGATCTATGTTTGTCAGCTACCAGGTTTTAAAGATCTAGATTTTTCTGAGAAAGTTTACAAACTGGATAAATCCTTATGTAGATTACATCAAGCCCCTAGAATCTGGTACGAAACCCTAACACAATATCTCCTTGGCAAAGGCTTCACACGAGGAACTATAGACATGATTTTTTTTAAGAAAGAGGTTAATGGACAAGTGCTCATTGTTCAAGTATACATCGATGAAATCTGTAAGGTTATATAAGAAGGCTGATGCAACCAAAGCAACCAAAGGATCCCTGCATGTATGTACTTAGTACAAGGTAGAAGTTGCTTTGGAAGTTTTACACTCTGCATAGAAAATATTCAAAGTGTAAAATCTTCTGAAGCCAAAGGCCAAATTTTCTGAAGCCGAATGATGAAGTCTTCCGAAGCTTCAAGGACAAAGTCTTCCGAAGCCAAATGAAGTGAAGCAAGTTGATAATGGCACCTTCATAATTCATTCAAAGTATGTATAGGACATACATACAAGATTCAACATGACTGAATGTAAGGTTGTAAAGACACCTATAGCCAGAAACCACTCCCTTGGACCTGATCTTGAGGGGGAGTGTGTAGATGAACATCTTTACAGGGCTATGATTGGGTCTCTCGTGTATCTTACAGCTAGCTGGCCTGATATTATGTTTGCTACATGCATATGTGCAAGATATCAAGCCAACCATAAGATGTCACACCTGGTTACTGTTAAGAGAATTCTTAGATATCTCAAAGGTGCCCCTAAGCTAGGCCTTTGGTATCTAAAGAATTCTGATTTAATCTTTATGCCTATACAGATAGTGACTATGGTGGCTGTAACATGACTTCAAAGTCCACATCTAGGGGATGTTAATTCCTTAGTGGAAGGATAGTCTCATAGCAATGCAAGAAACAATCATGTGTATCTGCATCAACTGCTGAAGCTAAATACATTACTGCTGCAATATGTTATGTTCAATTGCTTTGGATTTAGAATCAGATGCTGGACTATGCATACAACTTCAAAGAGACTCCCATCCACATAGACAATAAAAGTGTTATCTCTAACATAGAGAATCATGCGCAACACTCAAGGATAAAACGCATCAACATCAGGTATCATCTAATTAGAGGTAATTGTGAAAAATGATTTATAAAACTAGTCAAGGTTAACACTAATGAACAATATGATGATTATTCACAAAGGATTTTGATGAAAAGAAATTTAAATATCTTGTTTCAGCTATTAGGATGAATTACCTTGAGTAGATTTTCTTAAAAACTTAATCAACATTGTTTCTAAAAGGAATTATGTGTCCTAAGTTGTCTGGACAATCATCTACATAAGCCTAGTTTGTCTTGGCAGAAAATCTTTTTCAAAACGTTGCTTCTTAGAATTTTGAAAATCTTAAATATATTTTCTTTCAGTAGACATTAACATTGCCTTCGCAATAATTTGAAGTCTTCAAATTAGATAACTGCTTATAAGAAATTTACTTATAGAAGAAATGTAGATATTTCTTCCAAAGCCAAAATATGCTTCTAAGTACTTATGTGCATTTGAAGAAAAAATTTCTTCCCAAAAGCAACTATGTCCTAAAAGATTTATTCTCCTTAAGAATAAGACTTTTAAATTCTAATATCATCCAAAATCAAATATGTAATTGAAAGAGAAAATACTTCAAGTAATTTTTCTTCCGAAGCAAATTTTCAGAAAGCTAAGGAATACCTTCCGAAGTCAAAATTTGGCATCGGAAGTTTTTCACAAAACTTCCGAAGATAAATTACCTTCAGAAGAGTTTTGATTTCCAAGAAAACTACCTTTTGGGTACTTTCTTAGAGGTGGGACCTACATTGTGATTTCAAAGTTTATTCTTTTACTTTAACTTTGTCTCGAATCCATTTCATATAAATATACCCAAGGGTTCCCCCCTTCTTTCACAATCTTCTTCATCTGCAAATTCTCTAAACCTAAATTCCCACTCACCGCCTTTGTTCTTATCTTTTTTCACCTCAGAGCTACCTCAAATGACCAACCTTGACTGCAGAAACCAACCTGGTTTTTCCATGCATCTTCATAGGCAACACCATTAGGTTGCTCTGTTGAACTCTGAGAAAGATTCAAGTTTCTCAGAGGTTTTTCGCTTTCTTTCTCTATCTTAGTACTTCACCTCCCTCACCATTGATCCTTTACTCTATGAGGATCAACTTTTGGACTTTTAGAGGACCTGCCAAGAGGCCACCATGGATGGGGAGAAGGCATAGTGCAGGGGAGGACAATCTTCATCACTTCAGCTTCCATAAACTCTCATCTACAGCTAGATGATGTAGAAGGTGAATTGTCTTTCCTAAAATCTGTTGTTAACCACTCCTTTAAGAAGATGGACTATGAAGGTGACTTCTCAGTCGGAACCTTTAGGAAAGGGAAGGTTTCCTCTCAGTTGAAGTACCTCCACCATGTCATTATCCACAGCTTGTCTAACACGCATGGAGGATGGGACCAAGTTCCAAAAGACCTCTCTTTCATAGTCCATGAAATGGTTTATGGGGTCAAGTTCAGGTATTCATAATTTGTGTACATTAATTTAGTTGCAGAACTTGGACTCTATAGAAAATTATATATTCCCTAGATATGTCCAGCATATTCTCAACTATGAACTGGGCTCATAGTTGAGGGGAACAAGTTATATTCTAAAATTGGGACAGATGAAGCCTAACATCTTCAAGACTATGTGAAAGCCTATTATAAGCTTCTCAGGGGTAGAAACAACCCTAGTCCTAAAAATGTTAGAGTTCATTGCTTAAGGTCACAACCTAATAGCACCAGCTAGTGTTAAACCTACACCTTCTACTTCAAGACCACCTACACAACCACAAATAACCCTCACCTAAGAAAGAAGATCCAAACGAACCCCTGCACATGTTATTCAACCTATGCAGACCCTCATATCACCACCCATACAGGAGGAAGTGGACACAGGAGCTTCCACTTCCCTTGAGGAGCAAACTACTCCTATCTCACAAATAATCAGTCATGGGGTTCCTCATGCTTACACTAAAGAGCTCATAAGCCAAGAATCCTTCACTTAGAGTCTCAACACTATAGTGAACAACCTTCAGGGGAAAGTTACCATCCCTAGCCTTTTGATCTAAACCAACAAATACCTAGCCTAAAGTTCTATGATGATAAAGATATGTCACTCAGTGAGTATCATGAATCTCTCTTCTCTTTCCCTGCTTAAAGAGAGATGAGTACTCTTGTGTCAAGGGCAATGTCATCCCCACCCCATGGAGCTGCAAATGAAATACATGGGTGGAGGTATGAAGCTAATAGAAGAGCCCTGATACTGCATAGATTTCAAGGACAGCAAGAGGTCTTCAACTTTCAGATCATGAACTACTATGATAGTCTCTCTCTAGTCAATATGCCACGAGTTAACCCAACTTAACATAGGCAAGCTGACATAATGGTAGAGAGAATTCAAGACAGGATTATTGAAGAACTCAGACAAAGAAGAAGACAAATGCAAACAGGTAATGTTATTGATCAATTGGATGTTTAGGTGGACCCTAAGATTAGCTTTGAAGGGGAAACCTTAACTGAACGCCTAGTGACTGAACCTGTGAGCATTGTTATAGAAACCACCACTTCAACTTCCTATACCCTCAATGAGGCACCAATTAGTGAAGGTGCTTCACAACCTCTCTCTGACCAGAGCCTGACTACTAAATCAGGCAATAAAGGCCAATGCTCTCTCCACCCTGAGTCACCAAGACCTGTGAGTAACAAAGGGAAGAGAAAAAGGACTCCTGAGGAGATTGAGGAAGAGAAAAGATAGAGGAAGAGGAAGATAAGGGGAGAGAGTTCAAGTCGGTCCCCAGGCTTTATGGAAGATGCTATCAGGGCTACCCCTAAGCAAAATACTCAAGATGATAAGTTGAGAGCAGCAATGCTAAACTATTTGGGGAATAGAAATTACAATGTGGATAAACCTTGGTCTAATGTCTCTATCCACTATGGATGAGCACATTAGAGTGATTAAGTAGAAAATTAAAAGGGAAACGAGATGAGTTGATCCACATTGTAGTTCCTATTCCCTAAGTAGTTAGCATTGTTGCCCTCAACTCATCATCTTGAGTATTTGGCTTGGGGGTAGCCCTAATAGCATCTTCCATGAAGCCTGGGGACCCACTTGAACTCTCTTCCCTTAGCTTCCTATTCCTCTCTCTCTCTCAGCCTCATCTATCTCCTTAGGAGTTAGTTTCCTTTTCCCTTTATCACTCACATGCCTTGGTGACTCAGGGTGGAGAGAGCTTTGGCCTTTATTACCTGATTCAGCAGTCAAGCTCCGGCCAGAGAGAGGTTGTGAAGCACCTTCACCAGCTGGTGCCTCACTGTGGGTAATGGGTGCTGAAAAGGTTCTTGTCTCAAGGCTCATAGGTTCAACTACGGGGCTTTCAGTCAAGGCTTCCCCTTCGAAGATAATATTAGGGTCCATCTCAATATCTAGTTGACTAATAGTCTTGCTTGGTAGCCTCTGTCTATATAATCTAGATCTTATCTTGAACTCTTATAGCACCCTTTCTTGAATCCTATCAGCTAACCCTGAAACTTGCCTGATTTGAGAAGTTAAAGATAGGTGCTCTCATAGAATCTTAGGTTGGAGAAGTTAAAGATTTCCCATTGCCCCTAAGATCTAGAGATTACCTGAGCTCTTCTATCAGTGTCATAACTCCATCCTATAATTGGATTCTCATAATGTGGAGATGGGTTAGGCATAGCTCTGGGAATAGCATCCTCAAACAGACTCTATATAAGTGAGTCCGCATCAATGTGAACTTGAGAAGGTTGCTGAGTATGGACAATTGCAAGTGAGGGTGGTGAATCCTGAATGTCCATACTCCGTGAAGAACTCCAAGGTTCTGTGATTGCTTGGTGAGCTAAGGGTTAAGACTATCACATCCATAGGTTCTTGTGTTCCTGGTTGAGTCCTCCTTAAAGGTCTCCCAGCTAGTTTTCCTTATGATCAGAAATCTCAAGTTGCTGATCACGAGCCCTTCTTTGTAAGGTAGTCACTTGAGATTCTGCAGGATTGGTGTTTGTCTCTCAATACCATATTTTCCTCACAAACTCACTAAGTCTCACTCATTTGATGATGCAAAATCTCAAACTAAGTTGATGATAATATACTAATTTAATGAACACAAGAAATGGTTTTTCAAGATACTTGTATATATTACTTCTCAACTCGGTGTTACAAGACTCTTACAAAGCATACATAATGAGTTACATTGAGAAACTATATATACTACTATCTATAGCATATTATACTTAAAAAACCAGCTAGAACTTACATCTAAACAAATACTACATTGCTAGAAGTAAGGTATCTAAGATAAAATACTATCCTAGATTAGGGAGTTATCATATTTCCATGATTTACATTTTGTTATCTACTAAAGTTGGTAACTGTACTAACTGATAAAAGGTGAACAGTGGAATAAAGTACGGTCAACTACATGGGCGTAGGAAAGCGCCATGAAGTATATCAGAGTTGGAAGCATGTGTCAGTCAGACCATACTTTTGTGCACTAGTTTATAGTTAGTTTTTCCGAAAGTTAAATGGCTTCGGGAGAATAAGTTCTTCCGAAACCATTTACACTTTAAAAGAAATAACTTCTTGCGAGACTTCTACAAGCCTTCATGACTTTGTCCTTTAGAAAGCTTTGTCTTGAATCTTCTAAGTATTATACTTCGAAAGGAGAACTACTTAGTCTCGGAAGACTGAGTTCTTCCTTAGGAATTTCTTTATCCTTAAGCTTCGTAAGATCTTCAACATAGCTCTAAGAAGTGCATCTTTGTCTTCGGAAGCCTTTATTCAGTTGCAATCAAAATCTTCTAAGTGTAGTTTTGGTTGCACCGGCCTCATCTGATCATCTGATCCAACAAACTCCCCCTAGGCTGGTGTTACTAAAACTTCACTCCCTTCTTCTTCTCAAAACTTTCAACACCAAGGAAAGGAGGTATTTTTAGTCTCCTTGTTCTTTTTGAAGTGGTGCTTAGAAGTTTGTACAAGCCATTTGTAGATAGGAGATCTAATCTATTGCTCTGAATGACATGTACCCTTTGTTGTACCCCTTTAAAGAGAGTTAGTTGATGGGAATTGTAGTCATATTCCTATCTAAATATGGAGTCTGAAGCAGGTCCTTAAACCATTTGAAAGAATGAACATCCTTTAGTGGTATCTTTTTCTTCTTCATTTCTCAACTTTAACACCTCTATAGTTCTTGCTTTCTTGGTCAGCTCAGCAAGATGAAGGCAACTTAGGTTATTTCTGATATGAGCAACTACTTGCGAGTTTGAGGGATTGGAGAATGACTTCTTTGCTAACTCATTTATGTCAAATCTACTTGAGTGTAGCAGAGATGGTGTGTCAAGTCTTTTGACTTCACCATTCTCCCTTTCTACAACAAAGTTTTGAGAAGGTTCATCAAACCTCCACTGGATAATCTTCTTCCTAGGAGTGAGGGGCGTGTTTGGCAATTTGTCCCCTTTCCTAGTGTCCAGTAAAGTCACAAATCTTCTCCTCATCTTCTTTACTTCTTCCTTGAGGGAGTCTGAGTTTGTTGTAAAGAGTTAAAGAGCTTGGTCCAGTGTTCCTCGGGGCAGATCTAGGAATGCATCTCTTGTGAGGGAACAAGAAGAACTATCAATGTATTTCAGTCTTATGCAGTTAGGGTTGTGCAGTTAATGAGCTTCCTTTTGATCTTCTTGAATTCCTCTAAGGTGAGAGGCTTGGATGGTTTAGAGGATGGCTTGGGTAATGGTTGGGTTTTGGGTTGTGTTTTGGGTTTTAGGATGAATAGTAGTGGTGGTTGTTAAGTGGCAATGGGTAAGGGTGAAGTTAAGGCTGATGTTGTAGGTTCAGGAGTGTAAAGTTTAGTAGTGGGTTCACTTTTGATGGGGAAGGGAAGAGTTATAGGCTAAGATTTGGTTGGTTGTGGTTTGGGCGTTGGTTGGGGTACCATCCTCTGTATACCTTGAGCTTGATATACCTCCTTCCTTCTTTCTAAGCGAATGTCAGCCTTGATGTCACTGACATGTCGTTATAGGGTCTTTTCAGACATGGAACCTACTTTGGCTTGTATGGACCATTAGTGATAGATCTCCACATCCGACTATCCTGATACTTGATGAAACATTCAATACGTTGACACGAGCTTCTAAAATTATCAAGAGTGATAATAGGAGCCTTAGTCGTGGTTCCAATCTCTGTCTAAGAGTATTTTTGGTTGAGGGCCATTTGAGTAGAGTGAGTGAGTATGAAGAAACAATGGTGATTAGGGATGGTTAGATCTCACAATCAAGAGCCTAAGAAGCTCTGATACCTATTGCAGGATCATCGTTTGTCTCTCAACACTACATTTTCCTTACAAACTTACTAAGTATCACTCATTTAATGATGCAGAATCTCTAACTAAGTTGATAATAATATACTAAATTAATGAACACAAGAAATAGTTTTTAAGGTACTTGTATATATTACTCTCAACTCGGTGTTACAAGGCTTATACAAAGCATACATAAATGAGTTATATAGAGAAACTCTATATACTATTATCTGCAGCCATTTATACTTAGAAAACTAGCTGGAACTTACATCTAAACAAATACTATATTGCTAGAAGTAAGGTATCTACGATAAAATACTATCCTAAATTAGGTAGTCATGACATGTCCATGACTAACCTTTTGTTACCAACTAAAGTTGGTAACTTTACTAACTGATAAAAGGTGAATAATGGAATAAAGTATGGCCAACTACATGGGCGTGGGAAAGCACCATGTTGTATATCAGAGTTTGCAGCATGTGTCGGTCAGACCATACTTTTGTCCATTGGTTCATAGTTAGTTCTTCCAAAGGTTAAATGGCTTCGAAAGAATAAGTTCTTTCGAAACCATTTATACTTCAAAATAAATAACTTCTTTTGAGATTTCTGCAAGCCTTTATGACTTTGTCCTTCGGGAAGGCTTTGTCTTGAATCTTCTAAGTGTTTTACTTTGGAAGGAGAACTACTTAGTCTCGGAAGGCTGAGTTCTTCCTTAGGAAGTTCTTCATCCTTAAGCTTTAAAAGATCTTCAACATAGCTTAGCATCTTTGTCTTCAGAAGTCTTTATTCAGTTGCACTAAAAATCTTCCAAGTGTAGTTTTGGTTGCACCAGCCTCATCTGATTTAACAATGATTTTGAGGTTCATATGTGTTGTATGATAAGCTTTGTAGTATGATGATCTTTGTAGAACTTAAGGTTAATTATGTGATATATATGAATTGTTTGTATAATAATCATGGATAATGATTTATTCAACTTGATCAAACAAGATTTAATAGGTCAATGTTTTTGAAATCACCCTAGTCAATGTGTTTGATTAAGCACTTGGGGTTTTTTAAACTATTTTGGTTACATGTACTTATGTACTCACGTGTTCTAGGTTACCTTTCCCGGGTTGTCTTTCTAGTCATTATTAGCTTCGCTTTTCTTGTTCTCTTGGCATCAGGTGAGTTCAATTCCCCATTTTTCTATACACTTTGTTTTGGAGGTGAAAGCATACTTACCTCCATGAATGCTTAAACTATTATAAGTTATGTATAGTATCAAGTAGTTGATATACCATTGACAACCCTTACACTTTCAGATCATTAATTAAGGAAACTAGCAGGAAATCTTAGGTAGTACTACTGGGTTTGACAAGCACACCCGAATAACTGGAGGTCATGCGGGTGCAATATTTTCCTAAACAACTAACATCATCACGACTTGGTATGTCATGATAGAAGGCAAATAACGAACATAGTTAGCTTTGATTGCGAAATCATTGTCGTTATTACATATGAAATTAGATTAGCTATCTATTACAATGCACTTACATATCTTTTACAACTACTATTGTTTATGATTACTTACCAGCCATCTCGTTAACACTTTAGTATGCTTTTCTCAGGTCGTTATTAATAACTGTGTCTAGGAGCAATCATGAGTCAATCATGCTTTTGAACATACATTTCTTTACATTAGGTTTTATCCATACATTTAAACAATGGTTTATGCTCGTGTTTGTGCATTTACATTTTAGTACTTTGGGTTTGAAATATTTACTAAATTACTTAGATAACATTTTAATCTTTTAAACTCTAAGGTTTATTTTAATGTTTCATATAGATTCCTTTAGAGTAACTAATGACTTAGATCTTGCTTTGTTCCCACACCTCATGATTGAACCCCACACGTGGATTGACATCATGTTTAGAAATGTTTCCTAGATTTCAAAATGATGGACTTGTATGATGTGCAAACTTGGGCGAGATTGGTGACACTGCTTTTTCTATGGTGACCTCAATCCTTTCATTCTGAAAAAGTAATAAGATGTATTATGATTGGTCAATTCACACAATGCATGATATTTGCTGAAATAACAGCTTTCTATAGATTGATTGTGCATGTTACACACTAATCAATACTAATTAAATGAGCATTCAGTTGTGGTGTGATTTGACATGCTGAAGTTGTCATAATATTTCTGATTTGATTGAGATGTTTAACCTTTCATTGTTTGTTGCTTCATTGAATTTGGCTTAGAGGATGATGAAACCTTAGTTCTTTTAACCTTAGTAGATTGTTTCACAACTCTACTTGTTGGAGGTTTAGGTGACTATTTTGGCTTTATCACTGTGCTCTTGCATTCTTTATCAAGTCTTTTTACATCTTTTTTTGAAAAAATGTCAAAGACCACTTGTTATTTTCCTTTTGAAATGTGTGGCTTTGATTTTGGTGATGTTATAACTAGTGCTTTTCATTTGAATGACGAGGATGCTTATGTTTTACCTTTGGACAAACCATAACCTGATTTGTATGAATTTCTATGAGTTTTGATCTTATTATTAGATTTGCTTTCAGCAGATGGTTTCACCATTGGCTTAGCATCCTTATCAGTCATGAGCCTAGGTAGAGTGAATATTACAAAGGGTATTATAGCTTTGATATGATTCTTACGCTTTAAAACATACACTATCATATCTTAAGACTCTTTCATTTTTAATGGGGTGACCATTTTTAATCTTTTCAATATCAGTTTCCACATAAACATGAGGTTTGTTTTATGGATTGGTTGTTTGGCAAAAAAGTTGTAGATTTAGCTTCGATAATCTTAATGTCTACTAAATTTGATTTTTTAGTGACTCAGGCATGATAGTGTAGTTGTCACTATATGGGTGGAGGACGCACATTATAGCTTATGCCTATCATATCCTTTAGGTCATTCTGAGCATCAAGTAACTCTTAAAGCTTAGTTGATGAGAATTGAAACTTTTCTAGTTTCACTTCCATTGCTGAGTGATTAGCTTTTGACTTGGTTAACAAGTTAGTCAAGTTTTCAACCTCTTCTTCAAGTGTGTGCTTTTCTCCATGAAGCTTTTCTATATCTGCAAGCAAGGACTTTATTTTAGTTTCAAGACCTCTTATCTCATGTTTTAACATCTTAGATTTAACCTTTTCATCTTTTACTGTAGAGACCAATTGGTGATTATGTTCTTTGTATCCTTGCACCTCATTAATGTATTTTTTACTAAAAAATTTCCTTTACCTCTTTTGGTATTGGTGTCGGAGGTCCATTCATGTGAGCTATCGGTGCATGATTTTGGTAGTTTGGCTTTACTTCCTTTATATACATACTCCAATCACACATACCATATTGTCTAATGACAAGAGCATTTGAGGAACGTTAAGATGATAAATGAGCTTGTTGAGCAATATGAGGATTAGAATGATGATGTGATGGTTGGTGAGAATGGTAGCTTTGATTTTCTTAATATGGATGAGCTTTGATTAGATGATTAGCTATAAGAATCCCTTGAGAATTTGAAGTTGCTACTTCTTGGTGCATTGTATTCTCATAAAAATTAACCATTGACTCCGTAGTTGTAGCACTTCACCTTTATCTTATCAAAACCCAGTTTTAGATTCTCATTCATAGTGAGATTTTTTCCTTTTCTAAAGAACTTCTTGTCTCTCAGTGTTATCATGGCCATTTGCCATTACAAGTCAATTTCTTCTACGTCTGAAGGATCTATTTCTTCAAGGTCTTCTTGGATCACATGAGTTGAATTAAGTCTTCCACCAAGAAAAGCTTCAAAGCTAGATAGAAAAGCATTGTAGGTAGCTTTGTGTTCATTATTGGTGTTATCACATTGAGCTTATGTTTGACTTGTAGATTGAGGCATGGAAGACGATGGTTTTGTTAGGACAGTGTACGTACAGGGTACTAATGGATTCTCCGTGAGACCAGATCAAATAGGGCAGAATTCTATTTGATTGGCAATCCAATCAGTGAGAACGAACAGCCTGATCGATCTAACGATGAAACAAACGTTAAGAACGAGTTGGAATCGATCAGGAACGAACCATGAACTTGGATTGGCGACTTAGAACGCTCTGAACGGCTAGGGTATGAAAGTATTTGAAGTATTATGTTTTTCCATGAATTATCTGGTATTTATAGGTTTTCAGTGTTCATTCGTACGACTAAACCATTAGCATGGTTCAGTCGTGCGACTGAATCATGCGTCTGACTCATACACACAACTGAAGGTTCAATCGTACGACTGAATCAATCTTATGTCTCAATCATACGACTGATCCAGTCACCTGGTTCAGTCGTGCGACTGGTCCATAAGTATGGTTAATTCATGCGTATGGGCAATAAGTATGGTCCATTAGCATGAATAACCACATGACTAAGTTGAACACATTTCTAAGTTCTTATTGACTTAGAACTATGTAAAACAACATCAAACCTATATATTAAGTTCATACATGTGAATCACATTCAATACAATGATAATAT
>BJCO01464724.1:0-16376 GCA_018326465.1 Flaveria floridana | reverse complement strand
GTAGTTTTATGTTCTATCAGTTGTAAGTTTAATAATCGGTTGATGTCACTGTCAAGTGACATCATCACCCATCCTTTTGCCGCCTATAAAAGGATGGTGAACCATGCTGTATTAGGTGCCGAAACGTGTAATGTTATAGAAAATCTTCTTTTTCGCAGAACTTCTCTCTCTCTCTCTATGTTTGTACTTTTACATACAAAATATTTTATGTTCTTGCTTTAATTGCTAATTTCGTGCTAAATCCACTGCAAAAACAATCTGATTGATCAAACTAGAGGCTGAGATCCTATCACTTTGCTCATCACAAGCTCAGGCTGACATTCAGTTAACTTGGTAATGAGATCTTTAATTTAAGTTCGTGCTTAAGAGTTGAAATTGTTTTCTTTAAGTCTCCTATTTGATGTTTATAGTCATTCCAGCTCTTTTGAAACCAGATTTTATAATGTTTAAGGACTCAAGGTTAGATCTTACTTCTAGGTTATAGGACCTATACATGGCTACTTTAGCAATACATTCAGGTGTATAGAGACGTTCTAATACCTTGGCTTATTCATGGTCAGCCATCAATGCTGGGTTGGGAGAAACATCTTCTACCTGAAAGCTCTAGTCAAAGCCTTCTTCTTCAATAGCAATAGCAGCTTGTTGTTTTCTTTGGCTTGGCTTCTCATATTTAGGAGCTGCATCAGCAAACACAAAAGCTTATGATGAGCTTGTCTCTTAGAATAGGCTTCCTTGGATGTAGCTCTCCCTTGGTTTCTCAGGGAAGGTAATGAAAGGACCCTTTTATGAGTTGTCAGGGTAGAAGATACGATGATGTTGTGGTTCCCTACTATCCATTTCAACCACATGAAGGGCTGAACTTTGTTGATTGCTGAAAGAGCTGCTTGACGTATTTTTCGTGTTTATCTCTATTTGGTAGTCACTAAGGATACCATACAGCTCTGTGAGTAGTAGTGGTGAGGTTTTCAGGTCTCTTAATGGTCACACAGTAGTGAGTCCATTGTCTGGGACGAGAGAACATGAACTTACTCATAATGTCCCTATTCTCAAGCTTTACTCCAACATCCATCATAGTATCTACAATCTCAACATACCTAAAGTATTATTGAGTCATAGTTTTGCCTGAATTGTATGCAAAGTTCTTAAACTACTGCTTCATGAGGTCTTTATTGTTTTCACTAGCTTCCTCAGAGCCCTCATACATGAGCTTCAGTGCATCCTAGAGCTACTTAGTAGTTTTGCACTTCTTGAAGCCTCTGTATACAGAGTTTGGAAAAGCAATTTGGAGAGCGGTCATGGCTTTTTGATCTACATTAATTTTCTTCCAATCTTCCTCAGAGTAGTCAGCCATTTCCTTAGGAATCATCCCACCTCCAGCAGTGGTTGAAATGGTGCTTGGGATGTGAGGTCATTCGACAATAGATCTTCATATCCTGCTGTCTTGAGAGTTGATGAACACTTCCATACATTGGGACCAAGTATCAAACTAATTAGGAGTGATAAGTGGAGACTTTGTCATAGTACCGGTTTCAATATCAGCCTTTAAGAGAGCTGCCATTTGAGCTGGTAAGTGCTTTGTGAAACTGAAGAGATTTAAGATGGTGAGATCTTACAATTAATAGCTTAAAATGCTCTGATACCAATTGCAGGACCGGTGAAAGCGGTCAATGCAATAGTTTTACAATGTTAGGAGAGTTAAAACACTTAAGAGATCAAATAGGGAATTGGATTATGATGAAACAAAGAACACAAGTGAAGAATAGAATAAGAGTAAGAACACAATAATATGGTTTTCAAGAATGATGTATATTGCTCTCAAGTTATTATATAGTGTTACAAAGCTTGAAGGGAAATAACAAGTACTTGTGACACTTTATACTACATTCTACAGCTAGCCATACTTTGAAGGCCAGCTAGAAACTCTAATCTAGACAAGAAGATCAATTTAAAATATAAAGGAAGATTGCCTTTTGACTGTGGCTATGACATACCATAGCTCACATTCTTATCTAATACAAAAAGAATAAAAGTATAAAAGTAGAAAGTTATAGACATAAGAACTTAATCTATAGTTTGACAAAAGTATGGACTTTTAACCAACTCATATAAGTTGGTGAGTCAGAGGTGGCAGCTGAAAGTATTTAAGCTTTTGTCAAAAGATGATTCAGAAAAAGCATGTCTTCTCCGTCTTTGAAAGAAACCAGTCTCTTGCCTTCGGATGACTTTGTCGTTGAAGCTTCAGAATACTTCATCTTTGGCTTTGAAAGATTTGGTCTTTTGGCTTCGAAAGATTTGATACTTAGAATAACTCATTGAGTTGTATCAAAACTTCTAAAGTAACTTCCTTGTACTTTACATGTGCATGCTAAGAGCTCTTTGGTGCATCAACCTCTAATGTAACCTTACAACTTTAAATGTCAAACTGGCTTCTAAATTTTTCTCAAAAACTTCCGAATACGAATTACCTTCGAAAGATTTTCTACTTCCAAGATAACTAACTTTTTGTGCACTTTTTTTAGAGGTGAGACCGATATATGAATTTTAAAGTTTATCTTTTGTAATAACTTTGTCTCAAATCCAAGCATATAAATACCTTTTTCAACGGGTCTCCCTCTCACTTCCTCTTCATCTGCAAAACCTTCTAGCCTTAAATCACCCACAAACTCTTGTTGTTCTTCACTTCCTTCTTTCTAAATCTTCATAAAAATAGCCAACTCTGAACCCCGAAACCAGCCAGATATTTCCATGGACCTACACAGAGAACATAATCGGATCCTTTGTTGTTGTTTGAGAGAGATCCTGGTTTCTCAGATGTTTGCCTCTTTCTCTCTCAATCATCCACACCTTCTTCATCTTCACAACCCCAACAACCACAAATAACCATGACCTACTAGAGAAAAACCAACAAACCCCTTCTTAGTTTTGAGCATGCCCCCATACACTCACTGATGCTGGAGAAAGTGGAACCAAGAGCTCCTACTTCTCTTGAGGAGTAGACCAGTCCTATCAATTCAATGATTAGTGCTGAGGTTCATCATGCTCAGCCTAATGAGATCCTTACCCAAGCTGCAAGCCTTCACTCTGAGTCTCAAAACTTGGGTGAACAACCATCAGCAAACAGTTACCATCCCAAACCTTTGGACTTAAACCAACTAATCCCTGACCTCCAATTCTATTATGATAAGGATATGAGATTCAGTGAGTACCATGAGTCTCTCTTCTCCTCCCCGGCTTAAGGAGAGATGAGTGCTACTGATACACCCATATCTAGCCCACATCATCCAATCCTAACTGAGATTGACCTTCCTAAACATTTTTAGGAGGTCTATATAGAAGAGGCTCTCATTTTAGAAAGTGATTGCATCATTAAGACCTTAACCATGGCAAACCAGCCCCTTGACACTTCTCATGAAACTATCATGGAGCCGGAAAAATCCAGAGCCCAAGAACTTATATTTGGTGGTGAGGGAGATGACTTCGGTTATGTTCTCTCATCCCCTCATGATTATTGTTATAAATATGAGGGGAGTCTACAAAAAAGGGTGCACACGCTGTCTCTAACCTGCTCTGACTTGGTTTCTAAGCGTAGTCACGTGGAATCTTAGGTGGCTACCTTACAAAGACAGGTCCTTACTCAGCAACTTGAGATCATCGATCTCAAGGGCAAGTTAACTGAAAGGAATGTCATTGTAACACCCGGAAATTTTTACAAAATAAAAGAAAGAAAAGAAATAAGAAAAAAGGAAAAGAAAAGCATTTTTGAAAGAAAAAGAAAAGAAATAAAAGTGGAGGGACTAGAGTGTAAAAAGGATAAAACTCTATGATTTTATTATTACTTTAAGTATGGCCGCCCATAACAGCCTCTCTCTTGCTGTTTTGTCGACCAAAAGAGAAGAAGAAGAAAAAGAAGAACTGATTTCTTCGGTTTTTAGAGAGAGAAAGTAGTTGTTCGGCCTAAGGTAAGTGTTTTATGAGTCTTTGGTTCGGTTTTTATGGATTTTTGACCATGAAACCGAGTTCTGCATGTTCTTATGTGTCTATATGTGCTCGGTGATGTGTTTTAGACATATATATGTGTTTGAAATTTTTGGAAAGTTCAAATTGAAGAGTTGAGATTGAAAGCAGCTAAGGTGAGTTTCAAGACCCCGTATTTTATAAGTTTTTAAAGATTTTGGGGCTGAAAATGCATGTAAAACAATTTTAAAACTTTTGTATGTATGAGCGTATGTATTTTTGTTTGTATGTTGATGTTTTATGGTTGTGCATACTAAGTTAAGGCTTAGAATGGTATTGAGAAGCTTGGAACATGTTAAGATTATGTTTGGGACTAAAAATATGTTAGAAAGATGTAAGTTGATGGTCATTCACCCAAACAGGGCCCATACGCCTAGTTATTTGTCAAAGAAAAGTTTTAAGTAAGGTCATGCGCCCAAACAGGGCCCATGCACTTGAAAATATGTGTTAGAAAGTCTAAGTATATGATGATGCGCTCAAACAGTAGTCCATGCTCCTAGAAATGCCTTAGAAATTTCTAAGTGAAAGCTGATGTGCCTAAATAGTGCCCATACGCCCAAAAGGCTCATGCGCCTAAGTGTTGAAATGCCTAAAGTGAGGTTTATGCGCCTGCATAGTGGAGAAGCACCAAACAGTCCTCATGCGCTCAAATAGTGCCCATGCGCCCAAACACTTAGAAAATTTTCTAATTTATGGGAAAACCAAAATTTTAGGTTTTGACCCTAGTTTGACTTATGGACTATTTTGGCCTATTTTAAGCACGAATATGTAAGGGTCTATGAACAGAATATGCATGATGTTATGATGGATGTATGATATGCATATGAGTATGAAGTGTTATCTTTTAATGATTTTCAAAACGTTTAAACAATATTATAATATGCGTTAAGTATTATGTTTTATGACTTTACGTAGTATGATGAATGAATGAATGAACGTAAAGTATAACTTAACGAAGTGAAAGATAACAAAGATGAAAAGTGAAACGTAATGAAAGAAAGAAAAGGCTTGCAAGTAGAATAGAAGGAGGATCACAACTCTAGAGAGTTGTCAGCTCAACTGTGTGTATTATAGCATACGATTTTAGCTAACCCATGAGGGTTCACACATAGGGGAATCAGTCTTGGTGACTGATCCATAGTACGAAATAGGATCCTTGTCATTCGACCCCAGAAATAATGAGCCTTTATGCCCAGAATGGTGGCTTTAGGCCACGGGCTTTGTGCCAAATAGCGAATGAGGCATTGTGCTCGGAATGGTGGCTTCGGGCCACGAGTTTTGTGCCAAATAGCAAATGAGGCTTTGTGCCTAGAATGGTGGCTTCAGGCCACGAGCTTTGTGCCAAATAGCAAATGAGGCTTTGTGCCCAGAATGTTGGCTTCGGGCCACGAGCTTTGTGCCAGATAGTAATGAGGCTTCGTGCCCGGAATGGTGGCTTCGGCCCACGATGGGGGGAAAGCTTGACAGGATCTAGAATCAGTACGAAACGAGCGAAATGATAAAGTACGAAACGAACGATAACGAAAGATAGTGATAGAGTACGAAATGAACGATAACGAAAGATAGTGATAAAGTACGAAATGAGCAATAACAAAACTTAACGATAAAGTACGAAACGAACGAATAAGCTAGATAAGGAATAAAGAATAAGGTTATGCGTTGTTGTATGTACGATGAATGCTTACGTACGAAAGTAAAGAAAGTGTTTTCTTGTATAAACCGTATAAAGTATTTTCATACTTGCAAAAATAGAACTCACTCAGCAATGCTGACTTTTATGCATTTTCAGTTGGCAGGTAAATTGCTGAGGATGGCACACGGGGAGGCTACTTGGTAGGGCAAGACTGGCATCCATTCACGCATGTCATTATTGTTTTTTTTGTAATGCAATTAACGGATATTTTATTATGTAACTTAATGATGTTGTATTGCATAACAAAAGTAATTTGTTAATGAAATGAATGGGCTTTTGATTAATGAAATTCCGCTGCAATGTTTTATAAATGTATATTATTATGTAAGTTTAGTGCTATGAGTGACCAACTATGAGGTGCCCGGGAATGGGTCCTGACAGTCATGCATACTCAACTAGGTCCACAAGAACCTATGGATGTGGTGGACCTAACCCTCACCTCACGTGTGAAAGTAGGTGACGCTACCAGAAAAGGGGAGAAAGTCTTTACTACAATCACATAACCTGGGAGTTCTGCCCAGAGTATGGACATTGAGGATTCACCACCCTCACTTGTAGTTATCTATACTCAACAACCTTCTCACGCCCACATCAATGTGGATTCCTTAATTCCAAGCTTATTCGAGGAAGGAATACCAACGGCTATGTCTACCCCATCCTACGCTATTGACAACCCTATAATAGGATGGAGGTATGACAATGATAGAAGAGCCTTGCCAAACCAAGTCATAACAGGCAAGCTGGTTAGCTGAGAGGATCTATCTAAGGGTTCTTGAAGTGTTCAAAAGAAGATCAAAGCTATATAGGCAGAGGCTAGCAGGAAAAACTGTTGGTCAACTGGATACTTTGACAGACCCTAAGATTAGCTTCGAAGGGGAAACCTCAGTTGAAGGCCTAATAAAAGAACCTTTAAACATTGAGATTGTAACCGCTTCAGTAACCAGTACCTTCAGTGAGACACCAGCTGGTGAAGGTGTTTTATTGCCTCTCCCTGGCCAGAGCTCAAGTTCAGAACCAAGTCAAGAAGGAAAAAGATCTCTCCACCCTAAGTCACATAGGCTAGTGATTGACAATGGGAAGCAGATCCCAACCTCTGAGGAGATTGAGGAGGAGAGAAGAGGGAAAGGAAGAGAAGGGAAAGGGGAGAGAGGATTAGTGAGACCTCCAGCTTCATGCAAGTTTCAATCAGGGTAGCCCCTAGGCCAAATGCTAAGGAGGATGAGTTAAGGGCAGTTAGATTGAATTATCTATGGTCTACGAACTATAACATTAATGATCTATCTTCCCTTGGAGGAATTGAATAAGCTGGCTAACACTGAAGTGTAAAAAGAGAGGAAGGAGATTGAGGCTATAGAATTGCCCCTCAAGATCAAAGAAGAATGGAAAAAGAAAAAAATTATATAAAGCCTCTGTCCTCTCTCTAGTTTAAGAATGTCCTGAAGTAGAGACTGTGACTGCTGAACAAGAAACTCAAGTAGCTAGGGAACAAGATAGACAAAAGATGGTAACCTGCTTGAGTACCACAAGTCTCTATAAGGAAGCAGCCTTATTCCCTCTATCTTATTAATACATGGAGTTTGAGTACCTCGAGGAGCTGAAGCAAGAAGTTCTAAAAGAAAAGAATGTTTCTGATAGGAAGATGAGGGAGGAAGTTGCTAAGTCAAGAACCACCATAAGAGCTAACTAGAAGAAGTTTACTGGTAGAATGAAGATGGTGAGCTTCTTGAAGTTGTATGGGTTCTCCTGAAGGAGGCTTGGTCCACTGTCTCTATCCATAATGGATGAGCACATTAGAGTAATCAAGTAGAAGATTATAAAGGGTGAGCTAGTAGACTTCCATTCTCTACCAAGTCAGGCTGCACCTGAAGCTGAAGTCAAGGTGGAACCCCAAGAGACAACATAACCTGGACCTAGTGCTGCATAACAGCTTGCTTCATCTTCTTACCCAAAGTAGCATCCTGATACTCAACATAACCTCTCCTTCTTGACATTTGAAGGGAAAGGACCTAACTAAGATGGATAAAGAATGAACAACCGATACTCAAGACCAACCTTCTCAGTTTAAGTATAGAAAGAGGAAGAGGATGGCCATCCAAAGGGAGAAGAAGAAGAAGAAATCCAAAGCATCCCGTCTACATCTCAGGATGAGTTAAAACATCCCGAGGGTGAAGAGGAAGAGGCTGCTCAACCAACTCCACTACTAGTAGATCCACTTGCTATTGAGAGACCCATACTATCTTGGGCTTCTCTATAAACCTAGATAGACGGTATGTTATAAGAGATCAAGGAGGTCAAGACATATACTTGTTACAAAATATGCTTGACCTTCCTCTACATGATCTCTTTGACATGAGGACATACTTTGAGAGTCTGAAAAATCCAGACCAACTGATGAATAAAGGAATGGTCCAGATTTTGATGAGGATTGTAACCAAACGAACACTCAAAGTCATCCTTAAGTTTTGGTAGTATCAGCCAAGGGGGACTTTATAAGAGTTACCTTAGAGGCTGATACAAACTAAAGTTCTGTTAACAAGCATTCAGAAGTAGAAGGAAGTTACCTCGTTATATTTGACAAATGCATAAAGAAATTAGCTAAGTGTTAAATCTTACAAAGTCAAAGACCATTTCTTTTGAAGCAAAAGATGAAGTCTTCCGAAGCTTCAAGACAAAGTCTTTCGAAGCCAAAAGACTAATTTCTTCCGAATACAGAGAAGACATGCTTTCTCTAACATGCTATTGACAAAAGCTGAACCACTTTTCGCTGTCATCTCTAAAGACTCACCAACTTATACAAGTTTTTGATATCTCCATACTTTTGTCAACTGTAGATTAAAGTATTTGTGTTTGTAACTTTTCTCTCATGTACTTTTATCATTTCTGTAATAGATTAGGATGTGAGCTATGACATGCCACAGTCACTAGTCAAAAGGCAATCTGCCTTTTGACTTTACATTGATCTTGTTGTCTATACTAGTGTTCCTCCTGGCCTTTAAAGTATGATCGGTTGTAGGATGTAGTATAAAGTATCTCATGTAGCCAGTCCTTATAACTAACCTTATACCAATTGTAAAACACTTGAGAGTAATATAAATCATTCTTGAAAACCAAATACTTATGTTTTACTTGTGTTCCTATCATACCCTTAAATTCCACGTGCGGAGTTTTACCACGAGGCGTGTGAACAAACCAGGATCCCAGTCATTAGTTACTTAGAATGACACTATATACAACGTTTAATCAAAAACCAATTAGAGTTTAAAATTGAAAACTATGCCGAAGCATTTGTAAGTAAATCAACCCCAAAGTACTTAAACTATAACATTAGCAAAACACGCGCTAAACCATAATTAAAACCAAATGTAAACAAATTCAAAAGTAAATGGCATTAGTTTATAAATGCATGTGCTTGACCTATGTGTGCTCCTACGCCAGCTGTTAACGACCTGAGAATAGCATACTAAAAGAGTTAACATAATGGTTGGTGAGTTCAAGAGTTTGCATTTAACATCAATAATAATAGTGATAAAACATAAGCAATGTGCTGAAACAGATAGCTAGTCTAGTTTCACAAGTAGTAAATATAGTGATTTCGTGATCAAAGATGACATGTGTTTCGTTTGTTTGCAGCCCATCACAACCTACTAAGTTGTGATGATGTTTTTGTTTAGGTCAATATTGCACCCGTTTGACCTCGAGTCGCACAGGTGGGGCTTGTTAGGCCAAATAGTATTGGCCAGTATTTCCTACTAGTTAAAATATTAACGATCTGAAAGTGTGAGGACTTTCATGGTAATGCTACACTACCTTATACTAGCACAATCTTATCTATAAAAGTGTTTGTAAAGAAAAAAGTATGCTATCTCCCCCACAATGGAAGTAAGTAAACAATGGGGCATGAACTCACCTGATGTGCGCATGACCAACATAAAAGCTTAACTTGAAAGAGAGGGAAAGACAACATTCAGAGGTTTCCTAGAACATGCAAGTACATAAGTACATGTATACAGAATCTCTAACAACACTAACTGCACAACTAACACATTGACCAAAGGTTTTAGAAAAACAAGACTCATTTGACCTAGTTGACTCGTTTGAGCTGTTGGTGACATGTTTAAGTTGTATACTTGCTCAAACAACTATTATATCATATTAACAATCATGTGTGCAAAGATTACCATACTATGCACATAAATCACCTTAACCATGATAAACCCAAAACAAGATAGTCAAACCCACATACATGGCTAGCATGGTCACAGTCATAATCTAAATTGCCAAGTTACATTGATCCAGACATTCATACTATGATGATTAAACACTATGACACAATCCACACGCATAATCTTGTTGCTTTGTGCATCCTACTTGCACGATTCCCAAGAAAACATAGAATGACCCAAACAATTCATCATGTAACCAATTGACCCAAATCATGTATTCTAAATAGTTAAACATCATTCATAACATTCTAGCATGCTCATAATATCAAAACCATGACCAAATTCACAAGACCACATGTTTCATATATTTAAAGTTTTCCTTTTGGGAAAGTGCATCCCAAAATCTATATAACACCCAATACATTCATGAATTCATTAACAATATACCAATTCAAGCTCACGTTTTCACTTAGACATGTTCAACACCAACCCTTTATCATAGTTCATCAATTTCATAACCAAAAGTTTCTACTTTTAGAAAGATATGAACTACATTGTAAATTATTAGATTTATAGCATAATCATCATCATTGTAACATTAATATAACATCATAAACACCATAACATCATCAATTCATCACAAAATCACCAACTTCATGCAATAAAGTTACTATTAATAGTAACGTATGAACAACGCATCAAAATCGCCAATTTCTTTCACAATACACGTAAACTAACATCAACACAACTTAATTAACATCATAGCATCAACAAAAAATACAAAATTAGGCATCTAGCACTTTTTCAATCTAGGGTTTCGACCAACTCACCAAAAACATGAAAACTCATAAAAATCTAACCTTTAATCACGTATTGGCTAGGAATTGAAGTTGCTAGTGTGTTGTAATCCTTGGAACTAAACAAAATCGATTTGTTCTTGAGGCTAGAAGCTTCAAATCACAAGAATCAGGGTGGAGAAAGGGGGTTTCGGCCAATGTGGGGGTTTGGGGGCTAGGGTTGGGTTTTACCAAAATTAAGTTTGATTATAAATACTATTTAACCCTTCTTTAATTACCTTTTATAAAAATTAGTCTTTTAGCTTTGTTTTTAACTCTTTTAACTACAAAATGAAAGTATTATTAACCAATAATAATAATTATATAACACAACTTGTAAACACCACACAAGAATCATAAATCATGCGTAAACACGTTACACGGTAAATTTTACAAATAATGTTTAAATCATGTAAACACATAAGCATAATCTAAAAATCATATACATGGTTAAATTATTATTAGTTTATCATTGTTAATTATTATTAATTTACCAACGCTCAACGAAAAGTAGTGTGTGCTCATGACACGAGTATGCAAGGCCTAACGGAACTAACGGAGTTTGGTTACGGAAAATTACCGCATGTCACATTATCCCCATGTTGAAAGAATTTTCGTCCCAAAAATTGTGTTACATGGTTGAGTTACATCACTGGTCTATTGCATTGGCATAAGAAAGAAATCAAAATCAAATGAGTTTTCGGTGAGTTGTGACATTATCCGCATGTTGAATGAAATGTCATCCCGAAATTTAATCATTACCTTCACTGGTAGTGGTCGTTATTTCGAATAGATGAGGATACTTGAGCTTTATTTGATCCTCGCGTTCCCACATGAACTCCGGTCCACGTTTCGAGTTCCAGCGAACCTTGACAATAGGGATCTTGCTTTGTTTCAAGGTTTTGACCTCTTTGTCCATTACCTCAACCGGTTCTTCAATGAAACGTAGTTGTTCGTCGACTTGTACTTTCTCGAGTGGTACAATCAATATTTTCATCCATACAAGGCTTCAAACAGTGCCACTTGAATACTAGTATGGTAGCTGTTGTTATAGGAAAATTCCACCAAAGGCAAGTGAACTTCCCAATTATTCCCAAAATCAATTACACACGCTCGTAACATATCTTCCAAGGTCTATATAGTGTGTTCACTTTTTCCATCAGTCTGAGGATGATATGCAGTACTCATGCCTAAGCGTGTACCCAGAGATTTCTATAACGACTGTTAAAAATGAGAAGTAAAGCGAGCATGGCGATTAGAAATAATCGAGATTGGCAGTCCATGCTGAAAGACTACTTCCTTCAGATAGATTCGTGTCAGCTTATCCATCTTATCCATTTCCTTGATTGCCAAGAAGTGAGCGTACTTAGTCAAGCTATCCACAATTACCCATATCGTGTCACAGCCACTAGGAGTCCTGGGTAATTTGGTAATGAAATCTATAGAAATCTGCTCCAATTTCCATAAAGGAATCTTGGGTTGTTGCAGCAACCCAGATGGCTTTTGATACTTGACTTTCACGTTAGAGTAGGTTAAACACTTGCTGACATAGGTAGCTACATTTGCCTTCATGTTAGGCCACTAATAGTATGCCTTTGGGTCATGATACATCTTGTCTGAACCCAGATGTATTGAGTATTTGGATTTGTGCACCTCACTCATAACCAAATCCCTTAAATTTCCAAAGGCAGGCACCCAAAGTCTATCCATGAAATAAAGAATCCCGTCAGCTTTCACCTCAAGCTGTTTGTCCATTCCACGTAACGATTTAGACCTAATATGTTCTACTTTTAACGCTTCCATCTGTGCTTCCTTAATTTGTTCAGGCAGTTGAGTGTTGATAGTAAGTTGTAAAGCTCGCACTCTCCCAGGCTTAGCTGTTTCTTTTCGGCTTAAGGCATCGGCAACCACGTTTGCCTTCCCTGGATGATACTTGATGATGCAATCATAGTCATTCAACAACTCCACCCAGCGCCATTGCCTCATATTAAGTTCCTTTTGCTCAAAGATATGCTGAAGACTTTTGTGATCGGTCTAAATGGTGAATTCGGTACCGTACAAGTAATGTCTCCAAATCTTTAAGGAAAAACTACTGCACCCAATTCCAAGTCATGGGTGGTATAGTTCTTTTCATGAACCTTCAGTTGTCTCAAAGCATAGGCTATCACCTTATCTTGTTGCATCAAGACACAACCCAGTCCCTGAATGGATGCATCAAAGTACACCACGAAATCATTCATTCCTTCTGGTAATACAAGTATTGGTGCACTGCAGAGTTTCTTTTTCAATAACTAGAAGGCTGATTCTTGACCTTCTCCCTATTTAAATATTGTACCTTTATGTGTCAAGGCAGTGAGGGGTAGAGCAATCTTGGAAAATTCCTCAATAAAGCGTCGATATTATCCTACTAATCCAAGAAATTGACGTATCTCGCTAGGCGTCTTAGTAACCATCCAATTCTTGATTGCTTCCACCTCTAAAGGATCTACATGGATTCCTTTCTCATTCACATTGTGACCCAGAAACGGCACTTGTCGTATCCAGAAGTCAGACTTAGAGAATTTAGCATATAGTTGCTCCATCTTCAACAGTTCTTAGATCAATTGTAGGTGCTTTTCGTGTTCCTCCTTGGTCTTAAATAGATCATTATGCCATCGATAAACACGACAACAAACTGATCAAGGTAGGGTTTACACACGCGGTTCATGAGGTCCATGAACACCGTTGATGCATTAGTCAACCCAAAGGGTATGACCAAGAATTCATAATGGCCATACCGAGTACTGAATGCCATCTTCGAGATGTCTTCCTCTCGAACTCGCAATTGATGATAACCAAATCTTAAATCAATCTTAGAATAGTAACTAGATCCTTGAAGTTGATCGAACAGATCATCAATATGAGGTATGGGATATCGGTTCTTGACCGTGACCTTGTTCAACGCCCTGTAGTCAATGCACATCCGGAATGTGCCATCCTTCTTCTAATTAAAGAGAACAGGGGATCCCCAAGGTCATGAGCTAGGTCGGATAAAGCACTTATCCAGCAATTCCTGAAGTTGTGCCCACAACTCCTGTAATTCATTCGGTGCTAATCGATAAGGTGCTATAGCTATTGGGGTTGCACAGAGTAAACTCAATCTGAAATTCCACTTGGTGATGAGGTGGTAATCCAGGCAGGTCCTGTGGAAACACCTCTAGAAAATCACGAACCACTGGAATATCCTCTATCTTCCTTTCTTCTTGTTATATATCGGTCACCAAGGCCAATATAGCTAGTCGACCTTTATGTTGCATCTTCTGCACCTTCATGATTGATATGATGCCTACCACAACACCAGTCCTTTTGCCCTTGACCAAAAGAAATTCGCCATCCTTAAGAGGGATACGTACAGTCTTCTCATGACACACTACCTCTGCTTGCTTCCCTGATAGCCAATCCATTCCCACAACCACATCAAAGCTCCCAAGTGTAATGGGCATAAGATCTATGTCAAAAACGTGTCTGACCAGTTCTATCTTAGAACCCTTGTGAACGTGCATGATATGAATTTATTTACCATCAGCTAACTCTACGGTATAGGTGATATCCAAGGTAGAAGGTGTATCATTCATAAGACTACTGAATTTAGTTGAAATAAAACTCCTATCGGCTCCAGTGTCAAATAACACAGTAGCAAAATGATCATTTACAAGAAATTTGCCAGTAACAGTAGTAGGGTCGTTAAAGCCTCACTTGAACCCATAACGAAGGCTCTCTCTTTGGCTCCACCATTATTGCCACCATTGTTTCCACCATTCCCTGCATTATTATTGTTATTCCAGTTGTTTCCCGCATCATTGCCATTTTTCCTTAAATTGGGACAGTTTCTCTTGTAGTGTCCTTCCTTCCCACACTCGAAGCAACCCTTTGGTGTTTCTTGTGGTTGTTGTGGCTTCTTCATCAGCTCGCCACGGCAGTTCTTCGCCGCGTTTCCTACTTTCCACACCTCTAGAATTTGAAGTTAGCACACCTGCCAGTGTGATGATAGTTGATAGTGGCGGTCTAATTAAAACCTCGGTTGTTGTCAAACTTCCTCAATTGTTGCTAATGTTGTTGTTGCAGCTAGTTGCCTGTGGTTGATCCCTTACTGTTTGGACCATCCCACTTACGTTTATTGTCTGGTACACTCACCACCGCCGGTACACTAGCCATCGCACCCTGTTTTGGCAGTTTACCTTATTCCACCACCTGGTCGGTTAACTTGTGAGCCAACCGAATTGCTTGCTGAATGGTAGTGGGGTTGGAGGCAGGACCATGCTTTGGATTTCAAGAACCAAACTACGTAGGTACAACTCTATTCTTTTATACATTAGGGTCACCATCCCGGGGAACAATGAAACCAACTCATGACACCTGGTAGTGTAGGCCTCAATCTTAGAATCTTGAATCTTTAGCTGCCACAGCTCCATCTCCAGGTTTTTCATATCATCACGAGGGCAATACTCCTCAAGCATCATTGCTTTGAACTCATCCTAGGGTAAGTCGTTAGCCATTTCCTGACCCAACATTTGGACCTGGGCATTCCAGCAAGAAAGTGTCACGCCCTCGAGAGTCCTGGTCGCGTACTTTACTTGGTCAGCTGGCGGGCAGTTGCATTTGGTGAAGACTGATTAGGTCTTCTCAAACCACCTAACCAGTCCAATAACACCTTTAGATCCATTATTGGTGTGGGGCTTGCAATCCATGAAAGATTTGTAAGTACATGGTGGGGGTCCTGTCTCAGCAAGTCAAAAATGTTTAGTTTAATGGTTTAAACAAGCAATTAAAGTGGTTTTCAAATCACTTGTATTGTTTACCTGCTGGCTGTGCAGCGGGCATTTGTGCAGCATGCACTGCAGCCACTGCCACCTTCACATGCTCATTGATCAGAGCAGCCAATTCTACGGGGGTCATGTTAACCGTAGCCGCTCCACGCCCACGTCCAGTGCCACGTCCCCAACCACGTCCTCTACCACCGGCTTCCATTTTCACTTTGCATTCATAAACACCAAAATGAGTAACATGTAACATATTCATCTCATTAAGCATAATAAATAGTAAGAAAATAAAGCAGTTCATCAACCATAACATTTATAACTAAAGTAATAATCAAAGATAAATAAATTGTAACCATTTCCCAAAATATTCAATCCATGTCAAAATTTTTAGTTTTTCAGTTGGGTGGGAAACAACCCTTCCCACATAGGTGTTCAAATGAAAAACACTAAGCAGCCTAAGTCAAATGAAAGGGAATATTAGTTTAGAGCATCGAATCCATCACCATCTTTTTCCATCTCCTTAGGCTCTTCTTCCTCTACTGAGGCTTCCTCAGGTTCTTCCTCGGGGTCTTCTTCAAGTTCTTCTTCAGGGTCTTCTTCTTCTTCTTCTTCTAGTTCTTCTAGTTCCGCTTCGGGTTCCACAGCTATGTGAATCGCCAAGAATTGTGCCTCCAAGGCAGCGAGTCTCACCCCATGCTCATGTATGGTGTCGTCTCGAGCCTCTGATCGGTGAGTTGTCTGAGCCATCTTGTCAGCCAAAGTGCGTTGATATCGATAGTTGTTGATACATATGTACCTAGATTCTGATCTCAATGTAATATCTTTGTAATGTCTTACTTATATGTAATTGAAAGTTGATTAATGAAATGCA
>BJCO01464723.1:0-19065 GCA_018326465.1 Flaveria floridana | reverse complement strand
TCGGTGTCGCAAAAGACTCACAGGATAAGTGCAATCCTTGATATTGCCATAGAGGTGAGCGACTCGGTGTTGCAAAAGACTCACAGAATAATGATAAAAGTACGAATTGAATGACGATGAAGATAATAATGATATTACCTACGTGTAAGTACGATGTGTGATCACATATGAATAATGAACGGTTTGAAACGAAAAGCAAAGTATTTTAATTATAAAACTAGAACTCACTCAGCAACGCTGTCTTTTATGTATTTTCCAGTTGGCAGGTAACAGGTTGCTGATGATGGCACACGGGGATGGCTATTTGGCGGGCAAGACTGACATCCATTTATGTTTTGACAATACTGTTGTTTTGAAATTCATTCGACTAATCATTTTGTGACCCATGAACTAGAATGTATTGCTTAACAACAGTGTTTATAATGAATGAATGGTTTTTGTTAAAATTAATTCCGCTGCTTTAAATTTATAATATGTAATGTTTTATGCTGTGAATGACCAACTGTGAGTGTCCCGGGAATGGGGCCTTACATGAAGCATCATCAACATGAGCTTCAGTCATTTCTTCATCATGAGCAATACCAGCAGATGTTCCTTCATCAATATCTTGTGTTTCATCACCATGATCAGAGATAGTCATTTCACTGCTCTCAGATTGATGAACTTCAGCGGTATCATCAGCATCATCACCATCACTACTTCAGCTCTTGTAAGAGATAAAGATGAGAATATGAAAACTTTTGAAGTGATGATTAGAGACTATGACTTGATGGAGGAAAAATACAAGAAGTTAACTGAAGAGCATGAAGCTATGAAAGAGGAGTTGGCTAAAATAAAAGAAGATAAAAAGTCTGATTCTTCAGAGTTAATGATTTATCTCAGATAAATCCTATTGATATTGAGAAAATATTTGAAGCTGATAAAGGTAAGAGAAATATTGATGATGTAGATGTGTCAGTTTTACCTGAGCCATCATCTAAAGTATAAAAGATTACTGAAAGTCAAGAAGAAGGTGATAAATTTGTTCAAGAGACAATTGAAGCTCTTGATGATATTGAGGATGAGTTTGACAATGATTGGTACAGTAAAGTATTAGAAGATGAAGATATTGCTAAAGCCAATATTGAATCAACATTTTATTCAATAGAGACTACTCATGAAGAAATGCCTGTAGACTTTGAACATAGGTATAACTATCTGGTGAAAATGAAATATAATAGAGTTTTTCTGGATGGCTTGACTGTTTCTCAAATTAATAAAGAATACGAGAAATGCATAACAACTAAGTCAGCCACCCCGGTTGATCCAAATAAAATAGTTGTTGAGCATGGTGAATGGAATCCTCTCTAAGAAAGTATCAATGTTGAGGAAATGCCATCTTCTGAATTGCACTATCCAGATCCTGAAGACATGAGTGTTGTTGCTTTAAGTTCATGGTTGCAAGCAAGAAATTATCCTTGGAAGAGACTCAAAAGATTACAAGCTGAATCTCTAAGGAATCTTGTAAGAAGCTTTCATGAGACTAAAAAGCAAACAAACAAGATGCTTGTGCTTGACAATGACAATCCTCAATATATGGAGATCACCAAAGAACAAGAATGCTAAAACCTCAAGAGATTATGTCAATGGCAATAAAAAGCCTAGTTTATGAAAAGAGGAAAGAGTTAATGAGAATGTTTCCTGGATCTGAGCAACAAGCGTATAAAGTCTCTCTTAATCAGAAACAACTTTTCAACAAAGCTCGATCTGCTGGTGACTTGGTAAGGAATGTTTTACAGAAAGGACAACCAATTTGTGAGTTGCTGAATGCTACCAACGCAGTAAAGATAGTAGCGTGGGAATATGATGAAGTTTTTGATGCATTCTTGATTAAACGAGTCAATGCTGTTTGTGATGTCTACCACTTCTTTCAAGCATTATTAAGCTTCCGGTTCAAGACTTAAAGGAGTTGAACAAACTTCCTTTGATAACCCAACAGGAGCCAAAAGAGGTGAAATGTTTGTTGGGTTATTAAAGAGAGGGATCACAAGAGGTAGTTCATTTACGCAGATTCGATGCACTCAAGAAGATAAGGAATAATTCAATACACTGAAAAAGAATAGGAAGTATCAAGGCAAATAGGCAGAAGATGAACACTTTCTGATTGAATTTTGTGATTAGTATTTTGAAAATGCAACTCCAGGATTGAAAGTAACTGAAGGGACACAAAAGTCAAAACCAATCCTGTGATGGTTCTACAATTCGGATACATTTGAGGTTCAACTGGTCCGAAATCTCAAAAATTAGGATGAGGACATGATTTCTCTATTTGGAGTATTTGAGCTTAAATTGCTACGTCTGAGTTATATTTCATTTTTGTCTGTACAAAAGTTTGAAAGAGTCACTCCAGAGATTGCTGAAAATGATAAGAAGTACTTTCTCTCGATTATCAAAGCAATGAATACAGCTATAGAGAGAATCTCTTTGAGGAAAGCTTTAGCTTATGCTAAAATTTTGAAGAAGGATATAAAGGAGATAGAATTCATGAGAATTTCTAGTAAAGGAGTTTTAGAAGTATACTCAAAAGGAAGTTCAAAACCTATTGAGTTATATGCAAACATTAATATCACAGGTTTATCCAAAGATACTCTGGAAGTGATGAACATACTGGAGATCAAGACTAACGAGGCAAAGCCGGAGCAAGGTATTTTAGCGAGCAAGTTCAAGTCTACAATAGCTAAGGCCTTGAAGGAACAAGAAATGTATAAGGAAAAGCCTATTTTCAAGATTAAAGAAGAACCCGAAGACTTCTTTGAAGTTCGAAGATGAAGGAGAAGAGAAGACAGAAGATGAAGGAGAAGAGAAGATGAAGGATGAAGAGAAGAATGCAGAATGAAGAAAAAGAGAAGACAAAGCTAAGAAGACATAAGATTTCTAAAGACCGAAGACCATGTAAATCTTAGGGGGAGTATTGTTAGAGCTTCTTAAATATTAACATGTTGTCTTTAGTTGTCTTTTGTATAAGTTTTGTCATAGTATAGGGACTAGTTTGTAAATAGTAGTTCCTTTGTTTATTGGTAGTATAAATAGCTTAGATGTGTGTATGTAGTAGACTAGACTAGACAAACTAGACTTGTAACTGCTACTTACACTTGTAACTGTCTTTGCTTTCTATCAATAAACGACTATGAATTTTTCTTGATTGTTTGCATTGATTTGATTGCATTTGCATATTTTTGATTGTATTGTGTTCTAACATCATCATGGATTGATTCATTTGATCCTATCAATAGTTGTAGCGTATTGTTGTGTAGGATAGAGTGAAGATAGAGTTGAAATGGCCAAGCTTGGTTCCTCATGACTTTGACTCTATACATTCTCCCCCTTTTTGGTAGCATCATCTTGAGAAGTAGACAAGATAGAGGAAGAAATTAAAGAGACTTGAACAAGTACGTGCCTAATAGACTTCTCAATCTGTGTCTTAGCTAGTTTGGCCTTGAGATTTTCAATATCAAGTTGCTGAGTTGCAGTCCTATCCTCTAAAGTCCTAACCTTGAATTCAAGCTTTTAGATTTTAGAAAGCACGTACTGAATGGTGAGTTGCAGACTTCCCTCATCTTCTTTTGAAGAATCACGGGGAGATGAGATAACATACCTAGTATGTTCATCATCATCACTAGATGTGGTTTCTTGGCACCCTGGTTTCCCTTGCATACTGATGTCCCTTTCAGAGGCATCAATTGGAAAGGTTGCCATAGAATCAGTCTCAATTATGTTACCACTATCCTTAGAGCTCAATAAGACACTCTTAGTAACGGCAGCTGAGTCTACATGAGTCTCATCCACACATGTGGGATTCACCTCAGTTTGGCTTAACTAATGTGGGCTAGAAATCAGAGGTTCCTTGAGGCTCAGTTGATCTTGATAGTGGTGTGGAAAATCAACATCATGGGCCTGATAAAACATGAGATCTTCATCAGATCAGGTTAATAGGTAATTAAAGGATACAAAAGTTATTCCTAATGACCCGGAACCTTGGTCAACATCTAGTGGCATTGAGCCAATGATGTGGCTGTCCTTTTTTGGCTGCTCAGGGGAGTATTGGGACTCACCCTAAGGGCTTAAACCTTGGGCAACGGGCCCATCAGGTTGAGATTAAGGGGACACAACGCTGATATTTAGGTCAATTATGGAGGATGGTTGGACACTAGTTGAGTGAGAGCCCTTTGTTCAACTCTATCCTTTAGTATGTGAACTTGATAGGGTGGGAAGAAGTAATTGGATGTGAAATGGTGGTGTCTAGTGTGGGTTCCTCACCTGCTAGTCTGCAGGGATGTTATGAGGAGCCATAGGCTTAAGCATAATTGGAAGTAGATTAGTGAACCTTCCAGTAAAGTTAGTGGATATCTTCTTCAGCATCTTGAAAATACCCAACTTCAATTGAGGAACCACTAGAACATTTGCATGTTCTAGTTTATCCTGATCCAACTCATAATTGATTATGTGTTGAATAAACCCAGGATACGTGTAAAATGTATTCCTAATAACATTACCTCTTAGGTTATTCAGCACAAATCAAGAGCAGCTGAATCTTAGGCCCTTTACCAACCCGTGGACTAGGCAGCCCAGATCATATGGAATTTGATCCCAACCCCCTGATTTGTTGGACAAGCTGTGCAGGACGATATTAGCAAGAACTTCCAGTGGTAAGAAAAGTTGAACTTTTAGACTATAGACTTTCTTACATCTCCTTTATATCCTATTTGGTTATAAGTGTCTTCCAAATAAAGTTTAGGGAACTCAGTAGGGTTCCTTCATTATAGACCTCCAGGTGCTCTCTGATGGTGGTTTCACTTACAGTAATCTCCTATCCTCATATTCTAGACCTGATAACCCTTTCATCATTAAGCATGTCATTTTGACCATTAGCACAGAATTCGGCCATGTGGTTTGAGTATATGGTGGGGTTAATGGTTAGAGAAGTGAAGTTTGCAGATTGGATTAAGAATTGGATGATGGGGGCAAAATTGTCATCCTTTGAAGAGTCAAGGATGGTGACCTGGTTGTGTTGGGGATTCAGGGCCATTGTTTGTAAAGATACTGTTGGATTGAAGGAATTTGAGAATGTGTGAAGAAGATAGTGAAATTTTAGGGCTTTTACAGCGGTAAAGATTTCAAAAAAGATAGTCAAAAATTTTTAAAGGGTGGGTAAAATGCCAAATGGATAAGGTGAAAGGATAGTTTAGGTTCCGATTTGATAGAGGCGATAAAATAAACCATTTAAAATATTACGACAATCATGAATAAAATCTTACTTTTTGCAGAGTGGGGCCCAAAGATTTCCGTTAGTAAAGTTTTCTTCCGAGAGTAAATGCTTTCGAGAGAACACTTCTGTTTCTCTTTCCTGACTATCTTCCAAAGCCACTTTTACTTCCAAAGCAAAGTATGTCTTGAAGACAAATTTCCTTCTAAGAGTAAAGTGTTCTTCCGAGAGAAAAAGTTAATAACATTAGGAAGGAAATTTGATATATGGTCAAATAATCTTCTGAGGCTAAAACTCTTCGGAAGAGAATACTTATGGAAAGGAATTTACCTTCGGAAGATGAATAAGGATCTCTTTCGAGGGTAAATTTCTTTTTGGAAGAATTTATACTTAGAAAATTTGGAAAAAAAAACTTTTGTAATAGGGCTTAGATTGTAAATAAACAATTTAGACAGGACATATTTTTAAAAGATTTTCAAAGGAGATTGACTAGTCAATGTTGACCATCCTAATAGCCATAATTAAATGCTTAAATCTTTATTCATCAAAGGCTTTGGTGAACAAATCAGCATATTGTTCATTTGAATCAACGTTGGCTAGTTTGGTCAAGTTTTTCTCATTTATATCTCGAATGAAATGATATCTGATATCGATATGTTTTGTATTGTAGTGCTTGACTGGATTTTCTGTGATAGAAATAGCACTCTTGTTGTCTATATGGATAGGAGTCTCCATGAAATTGAAACTATGGCTAACAATTGATTCTGAATCCATAGTAGTTGAGCACAGCAGTTCGCTGCAGCAATGTATTCAGCTTTAGCAGTTGATATAGAGACGCATGATTGCATCTAGCATTGCCTGGAGATGATCCTTCCACCGAGAAATTGAAATCCTCCTGATATGGATTTCTTGTTAATGTTACAACCACCATAATCACTGTCAGTATAACCGTAAAGATTGAAATCCTTGTTCTTAGGATACCAAAGGACCAGTTTGGGAGCTCATTTAAGGTATCTATGAATTCTCTTATAGTAATTAGGTGAGACACCTTGGGAGCAGCCTGATATATTACACAAATACAGGTTGCAAACATGATATCAGGTCTGCTTGCAGTGAGATACATTAGAGATCCAATAATTTCCTTATACTGACGCTGATCAGTATCCCCCCTCAGAATCGGGACAAAGATTGTGATTTCTTTGTATAGGTGTGTTGGCTGGCTTACAATCTTTCATTTAATATCTTTCTAAAATGTCATTGACATACTTAGACTGATTAATGAAGAACCATTCTTCCATCTGTTTCACTTGAATTCCAAGGAAGAAATCCATCTTTCCCATGAAACTCATTTCAAATTTCTTTCTCATGATGCTTTTAAAGTCTTTGCACATTTGGTTACTAGAGGAATCAAATATGATGTTATCAACATAGACTTGTACAAGCAACATGTCCTTCCCAGAATTTTTATGAATAATGTCTTATCTATGGTGCCTCTGATGTAGCCATTCTTCAGAAGAAACTGAGACAATGTCTCATACCATAACCTGGGTGCTTGGTGCAACCCATAAAGAGGTTTATCTCATTTGCACACATAGTTAGGGTGCTATGGGTCTTCAAATCTTGGTGGCTGGCACACATAGACTTCTTTGTTGATATCCTTATACAAAAATGCACATTTGACATGAAGTTGATGAACTGTGAAGTTCTTGGATGCTATAAAAGCAAGGAAGATTCTCACAGCCTCAAGTCTTGCAACAGGTGCAAAGACATCAGTGTATCTATCCCTTCCTCTTGATTGTATCCTTGAACTACAAGTTTAGCCTTGTTCTTGATGATCAAACCTCTTTCATCTCTTTTATTCCTGAACACCCATTTAGTGTCACTAGGGACTTGGCCAGGTAGCCATGGACATAGGTTCCATAGTCTCTTGAATTAAAGCAACTCCTCTTACATTGCATCAACCTAATTCTTTTTCTTGAGAGCTTTTTCCGCCTTCTTGGGTTCCAATTGAGAGAGAAAACATAAGTACAAGCAGACATTCCCATTATGAGTCTATCTTCTAGTTCTCACACCTTCTAAGACATCCCCGATGATGTTCTCGGCTGGATAATTGTTGTGTATCCTGAGCCTGGGAATCACATCTAGTTGAATAGATACATCCAATTTTGAAAAGTTTTGCTTAGGATTGTGAACATTAGTTCCAATTGATGTCTCACAATCATTTAATAAGGACTGATTGAATGAATGAGTGACAACATCAATGGTGATTTGCTGTGAAGCAACATTAACAGTTGCATGTTCCTCTAGATTACTGTCTTCATCAGCTTGGTGTTGAGAGTTAGAGTTATAATCTGATGATTTTTGAGGCTCAGTTAACTGACAACTTGTTGAAGCTCTACTGTTTCATGTGATGTTCAAGCTTTTAGGACTTTTAGTAGTAGGAGCTTACTCTTCATGTCTTTTTAGAGAAATTGGAATAGGTCTAGGTAACTCAAATAGTTGATCATATAAGGAGCCATTTTGAGTTCTTGTTCCAGCTGAAACATTCTCACAAGATGGTTTAGAATAGTTGGGAAACAATTTTAAATCAAAGATGTGGTCAGGGCCATTCCCCTTAACACAAGGACTGTGTTCATTTACAACAATGTTGGATGATTCCTTAAATTGTTGATTTTTAATGTTGTATATTCTCTAGGCTATAGAGCTTGAGGAATACCCAACAAAGATAGCATCATCCGACTTTTCAGCAAATTTTGCTAAATTGCCCTTTGTGTTAAGTATGGTGCACTTGCTGCCAAAGGACCTTAGAAAGCCAATGAGTGTTGGCCTTTTGTTCCATAGCTCATAAGGGGTTTTTCAAGGGGCTTAACAATGAGAACCTTGTTCTGCACATAACATGCAATGCGGAATGCCTCTGCCCAAAAATTTAGAGGCAACTTTAAATCAGCTAACATGCCTTAAGAAATTTCCTGTTCCTCCTCTCAATAACACCATTCTGTTAAAGAGTTCTAGAAGCACTATATTGTCTGGTAATCCCTTTTGAGTTAAAGAATAAGTCAAGATCTTGATTCTTAAACTCAGTCCCTTGATCACTTCTAATTGTTTTTACCTTATGATCGATTTGATTTTCTATTTTAAGAATAAAAGATTTTAACATTTCAGCAGTTTCATCCTTAGTTCTTAAAAAGAATACCTATGTGAATCTTGTAAAATCATTAACTATCACAAGGCAATATGATTTCCTTCCAATGCTCATTATACTTGTAGGACCAAATAGATCCATAAGCAATAAGTGTAATGGAGTGGTGATGGAAGTAACCTCTTTGGATTTGTGGGATGCCTTGTGTTGCTTCCCTTCTAGACAAGCAACACAGTTGTCTTTACAGAAAAACATCTATTTAGGGACACCAGGTACCAAGTTATTTTTAACCAGTTTTTTCATGATTTTAAAAATAACATGACACATTTTTTATTCCAAAGAGTTGACTCATCACTATTAGCTTTGGAAAGAAAGCATGATACTTCACCTAGTGGGGAAGCATTGTTCATATCTAGCTTGTACATATCCCCTCTTCTGGAAGATCTAAAAAGCACCAATTCCTAAGGAATTGATATCCGAGGTTTAAGGATAATGCACTCATGTTTTGTGAAAAGAATTTGGTGCTTTTAATCACATAATTAAGAAACACTCAAGAGATTATGTTCAAGCTGTTTGACAAAGTGTACTTCGTCAACTTTTAACTTACCGTTGGATACATTACCTCTACCAAAAATGTATCCTCTGGCATCACCTCCAAATTGAACAGGACCTCCATCAAAATGTTGAAATTTTTAAAGAAGAGATCGGTTCCCTGTCATGTGCCTGGAACATCGACTATCTACAATCCAAATATTTCTATTCTTGTCATGCGGATGTCCCTACACATAAGGTGAAATGATTAGTTAATATTGGAAGCCCAAGCTTTATTGGTCTTGGGCTCTTCCAATGTTAATGACATAATTGAACAAAAATGTATGCATGGGGGTTCAACTATGGTTTATGAAGAAAAGGTTTGGGTTGCAGCATCTTGTCTGATCTTCCATTCCATCCTATAGTTGATTAGTGTAGATGAGCCTGAAGAGGCTTGAGCAACATGACTTGCTTCCGAGGCTTCTTTGTTCTTGGAAGAAGTTATCACCACCTTTTCTTCTAAAGTTGTCTTCTTCTCAGAAGATTTCAAAGGATTCCTTTTATTCTTTGTTTGGTCTTGAGCTTCTCTTCCGAAGCTATTTTCCTTCCGGAAGAATGAGTAGTTTCTTCCAAAAGAAACTTGGCTTCGAAAACAAGCTTTACTTTCTTTAACATTTGAGGCACGTGATAAGGTCTAAATGTGAAACCTTCCTTGATTCCTTATTTCTTAACATTATTTTCATAATGCGTGCTTTGCAGGATCGTAGTAACAATCTTTGGCCATGTGATTATACGAGCCACATATTATGCATTCAATGTTAGCTTTAGTGGGACATAAGGGCTACTGTTTCTTGCACTTCTTGTCTTTTTCAACAGTCTTACCCTTTAACTTTTGATTCTTCAGTTGCACAGGAGTATTAGTACTACACTCGTTTCCTAAATCAGAGTTTCCAGCCTCTTGGAATCCAGCTAAGATAAATACACCCTTTTGCTTGGGTCTATTTTCATCTTAGACTTAGCCACCTTCTTGGCTGTTTTTCTTGTTGCCCTTATCTTGTTCTTTCTATCTTTGGTGGTTAGAGGTTGATCATCAGCTGTGTGGATGAGGTTTTCTATCGTATCCTTCACTGTGGTGTTACCATTATTGCATCATTCTTCTACTCATTGGGTAGTGGGTCGGTAGTTGGAACCTCTTGCTCATCAGTACCACATCTTGGCTGTCTTATAGACACATAAGAGTATGGTGGAGCAGTTTCATTAGTTCCCAACCCACTCTTGTTTTAATAACAGGCCTTTAGCGGGAGGATGATGCAAGAATGGTATTGAAGTTATGCTCTTGAATAGCATACTTCTTTGCTTTAGCCTCAGCTATTGCTAGCTAGGCTTGAGCCTTAGTCAACTTGGAGACTAAGTCTCTTATTTAAGCCCTGTAGTTTGAGTGTTCATGTTTTAAAGAAAATACAGTTTTCTCAAACTCATCAATTTTGATTTTGTAGTCAGATTCTGCTCTCTTAAAATCAGATTTTACTTTGTTTAAGGACTCAATATCAAACTTGATTTCCATGTTGTAGTAGTGATAAATTTTAACCTTAACTATACAGGCTGGATTACCGAGATGTTCATATACCTTGGTATCTTCGGTTCCGGCCATAAGAGCTTGAGCAGGGGTGACATCTTGCACCATGAAGCTCCAATCAACCTCTTGAGCAGCAGTTACATTTTGCTGCTTAGTTGACTTAGTGGTAGCCTTTGGGGTAGAATGATGTTGGGAGGCTTGAGCTACTATAGGATTATATCTAGGAGCTTTGCATTCCCTTGCAAAATGACCTAAGTTGGTTATAGTTGTAACACTTGGCTTTTGACTTATCAAACCCAAACTTGCTATTAGTTGGGTTTAAGGGGAATTGCCTTCCAGTTCTCTTATATTACTTCTTTCCTATGTAGGTTAAAAGAGCCATCTGTTGGACAATGTCCATGTATTCTACATCATCTGGGCTAAAACACTCTAGATCATCAATATAGAACTGAAAATCTCAAGAGCGCTCATTTCCTGAAATGAAAGCACAACTATCTTGAAAGGGACTTTGTTGAGCTTGTTGAGACATGGGTGTCTCAGGAAATGTATTGTAAGGCGCATATGAGTATGATGACTGTTGGTTGTAGTTTAGGTACAACTGGGGCTGGGGAGTTCTTGATCCTTCAACAACATGTAGAGCGTTGTTGACAGGGAGGTTTGAGCTTCTGTTTACCTGATGCCCCTTTTGAGTCTCCGTCTCCATACAGTAACCATCAAATGATCCCATATAGTTCAGTCATGGTGAGTGTGTTTAGATTGTTAATTCTCTTGATAGAGACATAATAGAAAGTCTATTAATGAGGAAGTGCACTCATGAACTTTCTTACTCTGTCTCTCTTCTCAAGAGTCACTCCCATAGACTAAAGAGATACGAGTAAGTCCATGTACCTGAAGTATTGTTGGATCAAGGTCTCACCAACAATATAAGTGAAGTTTTCAAACTTCTGATTCAGTACATCTTTCTTGGACTCTTTGGATTCGAAGGAACCGGAGTACATCAATGTCAAACCATCAAAGATTTCTTTGGCTGACTTGCAGTACTCAAAGCCTTACCATTATGGAGTTTGATATGGTAGTAAGCAATACAGTCATTGCTTTGCAATCGATGTCCATCTTCTTGAAGTTTTTATCTGAGTAGTCTTCAACAGCCTTTTCAATCATGGCACCATTACCAGTTAGTGATGCCACCTTTGGCTTGTATGGACCATGAGTGATAGATCTCCACATTAGGATGTCTAGATACTTGACGAAACATTGAATATGTTGACACCAGCTTCTAAACTTATCAAGAGTGATAATAGGAGCCTTAGTCATGGTTCCCATCTCAGTCTCAGAGTACTTTTGATTGAGGGCCATTTGAATAGAATGAGTGAGTATGAGGAAACAAGGGTGATTTGGGATGGTTAGATCTCACAATCAAGAGCCTAAGAAACTCTGATACCAATTGCAGGATCGGTGTTTGTCTCTCAACACAAGATTTTCCTCACAAACTCACTAAGTCTCACTCAGTTGATGAAGTAGAATCTCTAACTAAGTTGATAATAATATATTAAGTTAATAAGCACAAGAAATGGTTTTTCAAGATACGTATATATATTACTTCTCAACTCAGCATTACAAGACTCTTACAAGCATATATTAATCAGTTACATTGAGAAACTATATATACTACTATCTACAGTCGGTTATACTTAGATGACCAGCTGTAACTTACAACTAAACAAATACTACATTGCTAGAAGTAAGGTATAATAGATAAAATACTATCTTAGATTAGTTAGTCATGACATGTCCATGACTTACCTTTCAATTAGTTTAATACATTTTATTAACGTACGGATATTAACCTGGAAACACGGGATGTCACAGGCGTCAAGTTTATTATATGTTATTATTGCAGTGCTGATGATTATTAGTTGCGTACTTATACCGCCAGGGATTTATTATAGAACGTTGAACAAGGAAATGACGTTAATTCAAATTTCACATGATTGCAAAGTTGATTGTATGCTAAATTATTGAATTATTTGCATTTATTTTAAGTTGTTCCATGTTCCAGGTTTTATTTTAGATATAAGATGCTTTACTACAAATATACAATTTTAGTGTGCCAACTTATGTTGCTTGCGGCAAGGGCATAAAATGGTATAAAAACTAATATTAAAAATGTAGCCGCAAACCCGCGGCTTGGAGGGCCGGAAAACCATAAAAACGAACTATGAAATGTTGTTGGGAACTTGCGTGTAGAAGAAGGCATAGAAACCGTTGAAAACATACATAATTATATATATAAAAAAACAAATATTGTCGAGAATCTACTCGTTGAAGAGGATGTTGAATCCGTTGATAACGTATGTTTATTTATGAAAAACGAAACTCTAACGTCAATTATAGTTGTATATATATGATTTGTTTAACAACAATACATTATGTTATATTATTTATTTGAGCTTGAAATAGAAACATATAAATAAATAAATGAAAAAAAAAACTAAAAAACAAGGCATACATACAACACATTAAGAATATAAGTTTTACGAGTTCTAACATGTTTGCATGTATGAAGAATAGAGTTTATGAACCCTAACAATGGATAACTTGATTCAAAAGGTGGCACTAAATGTGAAGAACTGGTGACTTGAGATTGAGGTAGTACGATGTATTATCCGTATATAGATAGCTCACCCGTATGTTATAGTTGCCCTAATGTGATAACCTACTCGCATGTTGTCACACTCATTTATTAGGACAGGCCATGACTAATTTATATCATACAGTACAACATAATTATAAGTAGCTTTTAATCATTACAGTTGTTGGTTTTTCCGAGTACAAACTTAAATTCAAATGTCCTAATTAAACTTATATGTTTATTGCTAGATAAGGTATAATATGAATTTAATTCACTACCAAAACAACATGTTTTTGATGGCTGACAATTTTAATCCCTAGACTTTGCTGACTTGTCAAATTTACCTTAAAGTTTGTGTTTCATCTAGGGTTTGGTTGTATTACAAACCAAAGTTTATTTTTAGTGTTTATATTTAATGTTAAGGTTTATTTTTCAGGTTTTAATGTGGTGTAGGTGTCTTATTAGGTAAATTAGTTCCACCGGTTTCACTGGTTAAAGTTAATTAATATGTTTCAAGTCATGTTTTGGGATTAAATGTTGTAAAAACCTATTTTTTTGTTAAACCAATTCTATATCTTCTATCTACTATTTTTTTATATAAAAATTATACTTTCAATTTTTATGATTATAATCCTATTTTTAATATTTTCTTGTCTTTTAAAAGTAGAAATTTGATTAAAAGTAGAAATTTGATTAAAAAGATAAAAAATAAGGTTTTGACCCATTATAATTCTAAATTTAATTCAACTGATGATATGCTACCGCGATAAACATTTTATGTGATTTTTAGATACCCTTATTAGTTTTTATGATTTTTTTTAAAAATTATCATTTTATATGACTAGGGCACGAGTTAATTCGTAATAATTCATGGTTGAATAAAAAATATTCATTTTTCATTTATAACTTATTTAGTATATATCTATGGAGTGGTTTGATATCCTTTTAATGATTCCATAATTTCAGGATCGGTGTTTGTCTCTCAACACAAGATTTTCCTCACAAAGTCACTAAGTCTCACTCGGTTAATGAAGTAGAATCTCTAACTAAGTTGATAACAATATTAAATTAATGAACACAAGAAATGTTTTTTAAGATACTTGTATATATTACTTTTCAACTCAGTATTATAAGACTCTTACAAGCATATCTTAATGAGTTACATTGAGAAACAACATATACTACTATCTACAACCGGTTATACTTAGATGACCAGCTGGAACTTACAACTAAACAAATAATACATTGCTAGAAGTAAGTTATCTAAGATAAAATGCTATCCTAGATGAGGTAGTCATGACATGTCCATGACTTACCTTTTATCACCAACTAAAGTGGTAACTGTACTAACTGATAAAAGGTGAACAATGGAATAAAGTATGGTCAACTATATGGGCAATGGAAATATTTTAGAGTTGGCAGCATGTGTTAGTCGGACCATACTTTTGTCCACTTGTTCATAGTTAGTTCTTCCAAAGGTTAAATGGCTTCTGAAGAATTATTTCTTCCAAAACCATTTATACTTCAGAAGAAATAACTTCTTCCGAGACTTCTGCAAGTCTTCATTACTTTGTTCTTTGGAAGACTTTATCATGAATCTTGTAAGTGTTTAACTTCAGAATGAGAACTACTTAGTCTTGGAAGACTGAGTTCTTCCAGCGAAAGTTCTTCATCCTTAAGCTTGGCTTCGCAAGTGCATCTTTATCTTTAGAAGTCTTTATTTAGTTGCCCTCAAAATCTTCTAAGTGTAGTTTTGGTTGCACCAACCTCATCTGATCCAACAATAATGTTATGTATTCAATTGTAGAGGGGTTAATTATGTGTTTAGTTTTAATAACACGAGGCTAATTGTAATTGTTGGATATTGTTAGTCATTAGAGTTAGTTACCCTTTTGTATATAACTATTATAACAAACTCATTATAGGGTATGCAATGAATTAATTTTGTCTCTTTCTAGATTCTCTCTCTACCCTTTCAATTGCATCAGTGGTATCAGAGCTCTCGATCCTCATCAGAGCGTCAGTGATCATTCAATCATGGAGAAGAACACTAGAAGTCAAGAAATCGACAAAACCTTGAAGGATCATGATTGAACTTTTGTGTAATTTAAGGCTTCTACGTCAGAAACTAGTCATGCGGTGGCTGAACTTCATTTGATGGTGGAACAGTTACTGAATAATCGCACAACAGAGGATGTAAGTCATGCATCGGCGACCACTAGTGGTGATTGGGTGGATGATCAGAATCAACTTCGCATTACTCTATTGGGGAAATTATATTTTTCGAGCTTTAGTGGAAAATTGGTGAATGGATAGTTGTACAAGTGTGAGCAATTCTTCACGGTGGACAAAACTCTTGTAAATTTGAAGCTTCGTTATGTTGTAATTCATTTATAGGATGAAGCTCTCGAATGGCGTCAATCGTTCATATGATCTCGTGGTACAACATTGGCGGAATTGATTTGGACGGATTATGTGTGTGCGATTACCAATCGTTTTTCGAACAAATTGTATAGATATCCAATGAAAGAAATTGCCTTATTGAAATAAGAAGGAGATTATGATGAATATTGCAATTAATTTGATTCACTTCTTAACAAGGTAACAATTACTGATTAACAAGCTATTAGTTTGTTTTTGAAAGGATTGAAGGAAGAAGCTCGAGGTCCAGCGAAAAGTTTCAACCATAACATTGAATGAAGCTTATGTGTTAGGCAGAATCCGAAGAAATTATCATACTAATCTCATGAGAAAATTAGTTGTTGCTCCTTCCTTAGTAGTTCTACTACTACTCCTTCTAAGCAATGGACCGATTTTCCTAAATATCTTTCTTCAAATAATGCACATAAGCTTCCTTTGTTAACTACCCTACCGATTAAACCTATTGCACAACCTTCTTCTACGGGTAACTCTAATGCAAAAACTTTATCTAGTAAAGAAATGGCTATTAAAAGGGCTAATGGTAAATGTTTCTGGTTTTTTGAGAAATTTAGCCCAGGCCATAGGTGTAAAAAGAAACAAGTTTTTGTAATTGAGGTAGATAGAGAGGTGGAAGAGGATGTGTGTGTTGGTGTTGGTTTGTCCCCTTCAACTTCACCTAATTTAGATCCTCAATTATCAATTAATGCGCTTTGTGGTAGTCTATCTTTTGCTACTATACGGGTGCAAGGATCCATCGGCATAAGATAATTACATATTCTAATCGATTGGGGCTCAACACACAACTTTATTGATGCTAAATTGGCAACAAAATTGCAATGTGATCTATTGTAAATCAAACCTATTAAGGTTAGTGTGGTTGATGGGAAGCAGTTGTCTTGTACTTAAATTTGCCCACATTTTCGGTGGTGTATGCAAGGGCGTTGGTTTTCGGCTGGGGTGTTGCTAATTTCACTAGAAAATTATTATATGATATTTGTAGTGTAATGGTTTCTCCCTTTAAATGATATCTTATGGAACTTTAGTAAGATGACCATGTGATCTGTGGTGGATGGAGAATCATGTGAATTAAAGGATGTAGAAGACAATAAGCTATCTTTATGTTCTATTAAGTCACTTACCAAACTTTTGACTAAACAAGGCCAAACTTCAACTCATCTTTGTAGATGCGATTGGCACCATTTGATGATTCCAAAGTGGTTAATTTAAAAGTCTTGAATTAGCAATTTTCTAAGGCTCTAAACTCTCTTTTGGATCAATTCAGTGATGTCTTTGACCTGCCACTGGCCATACCACCTCAGCGTGATTTTGACCATCGTATTTCATTAAAGAATGTGGTCCAATCGATCAATCAGAAACCTTATTGGTACCCAGTTAGGCATAAGGATATCATTTAAAAGATGACTAGGGAACTTAAGGATTCTGGGGTTATTCGTGACAGCCATAGTTCTTTTGCTGCACCGGTTGTTTTGGTCAAGAAAAAAATGGTCAATGGCGCATGTGCATGGATTATAAACGTTTAAACGAAGCAACTATCAAGCAAAAATTCCCAATCCCTCTTATTGAAGAACTACTTGATGAATTGGGTCAGTCCATAAACTTTTCTAAGTTGTATTTGCGATCAGGCTACCATCATATCTGAATGCATGAAGTGGATGTTCATAAAATAGCCTTCCGAGGGGCATTTTGAATTCTTAGTCATGCCTTTTGGCTTGGCTAATGCCCCTGCAACTTTTCAATCTCTTATAACCTCAGTGTTCAAATCTCTTCTTCGTAAGAGTATTAGTTTTCATCGATGATATCTTAGTCTGTAGTCACACGATGACTCGACAGTTGCTATTACTTGAACAAGTTTTGGCTTTACTTTGGCGCCATTAGCTTTATGCTAAGTGTTCTAAATGTTCTTTTGGGGGCTCAGGAGTGGAATACTTAGGCTATGTCATTTTGGCCGAGGGGGCGCACACTGATCCAAATAAAACTGAGGCTATTATCAACTGGCCATTCCTACCACAGTGAAACAATTACATCATTTTTTGGGATTAGCAAGCTATTATCTACGCTTTATTAAGTACTTTGGTTCATTTATAAACCCCTTACAAATCTTTTAAAAAAAGATGATTTTATGTGGGGTGCTCATGCTCAAGCAACCTTCGTTACCCTTAAAGCAGCTTTGGTTTCAACACCTTTTCTTGCTTTGTCTGATTTTTCAAAACCTTTTATTATAGAGACGGATGCTTCGACATTGGATTTGGGTGTTGTTTTAATGAAAGATAAAAACCCCATTGCCTACATCATCAAAGCTTTATCCCCAAAGAAACAAACTTTATCAGTATATGAAAAAGAATTATTGGTGATTTTGACGGTGGTCAAAGCATGGCATTACTATCTTCTAGTGAGCCATTTTATTATTTGCATAGATCATCAGAGTTTGAATCTATTGGGCTAACAGGTCACCACACCTTTACAACATACTTGACTCGCCAAGTTGATGAATTACGATTATGATATTGTTTACAAGCAAGGTCAGGAGAATGTGGCTGCAGATGCTCTTTCTAGAGTGTAGGGTGTTACTATTTAATCCATTAATATCTCCAATATTGCACCTCTTTTACTTCAAAGTGTGACTGATAGTTGGTATGATGATTTGGATTGTTCACCATTTATCCCAAGGTCAGAGTGTCTCTTATTACACTTGGGTGAGTACTATCCTTTATAAGAAGAATAATTTGGTTGTTGGATTCAATGTTACTCTTCAGAATGACATTATTCTTTTGTATCATGCTTCTCCGATGGGGGGACATTCTGGTTTTCATATGGCCTTGCAACGTATTCACAACATCTTTTATTAAAAGGAGTTTCCAAAATGTTTTAGCATTTTATTCATAACTGTGATACTTATAAAAGGGCAAAAGATGAGACTGTCCCTTCTCTTGGGTTACTATAACCTTTACCAATTCCAACTGCTATTTTTGTTGATTTGTCTATGGATTTTATGGGTGGTTTACCTAAATCAAAAGGTAAAGACACTATTTTGGTGGTTGTGGATCGTCTAACAAAGTTGTTCATCTTATGGCACTCAGTCATCCCTTCATTGCTGCGGTTGTTACTCAACTTTTCCTTGATAACACCTATAAATTACAAGGGTGTCCAGTCATTATTATCTTGGATCGTTATCCCATCTTTTTGAGCAAATTTGGCAAGAATTCTGTAACACCGGGAAGTTTAAATTTTTGGAGTGATATGCGACTGAGTCTCAGCGGCATGGAATTCATGCGACTGGAGGCCCAATCGCATGATGCTCGGACGAATGAAGGATCGAGCGCATAGGACTTATGCGACTGGAGGTCCAGTTGCATGGTGATCATGCGACTGAAGGTCCAGTCGCCTAGACCTCGGGCGATTGAGCTATAGCTATAAAGGAGGGGCAGCCCTCTTCTTCCCCACACTTACACATTCAGTCGGGAAGAAAGAGCAGAGAGAGAGAGAACAGAGAAAGAAGAGAAAGA
>BJCO01464722.1:0-34455 GCA_018326465.1 Flaveria floridana | reverse complement strand
TAAAAGAAAAGTGCTCAAACAAGAAGATAGGTTGTGTGCCTCTCTGCTGTGCGATGGCACTGACATGAGGATAAGCATAACCTAAATATTCTAGAATTCATTGTCGTTTGCGCCTCTCTGTTGTGCGATGGCACTGACCTAAGGCTTGGCATCTCTTTGAAAGCTCTTAGAATAGTTTCTTCTTGTCCAAACCCGTAGACCACTCAAAAATCTCCTGAGGAATGTTGATTACCATATAAGCGTGGGATCCATAAATGCTTGTTGAAATAACAAACCTAACTAATCACCAATATGAGTCAAAAGTCTGTGTATGGATTTAAGTGGACAAATATACTGACAATCATCATGGTAGAAATCCTCGACAGTCAAAATCATTATGTGCTTCTTACAGTTCCAGTATGATTTCCTGTTAGGACTTTGCACTCTCAGACAAATAAGAATAAGTTAAACAAACATATGCTAAAGGGTCCCAAATGATTATGTTTATGCCTGTATAATTCCATAAGAATCTTTCAAGATAAGATGTAAATGCTGGATGCTGTCTTGTTCAGGGGGAGAATTCGTTTAATGAAAATTAAAATGTATTCAACCCACCTCAAACAAAAACCACAAAAATACGTTCTGTTTTATTTCAATTTATGTTGTTTTATGTTTTATCTATCGATTAGGTGTCTATGTCAGACTATACAACTAGATGAACTCTGTGAATCATAATTTAAAAGGGTCACATCTGAGGTGACCAAACTGGTATGAATTTAAAAGGATCATGTCTGAGATGATTAAGTTTTAAATAATTAAAAGGGTCACGTCTGAGGTGACCAAACGATTTCAATTAAAAGGATCACGTCTGATGTGATCAATTGGTTGCTAATTTAAAAGGATCATGTCTGAGGTGATCAAAAAGGATTTATGTTAAAAAGATCATGTCTGAGATTATCATTGGTCATAACATTTACTTATCAAAAAATAAATTTGAGTGTGTGTGGGAAATGGATGAAGTCAAACTTATAAGTATGAGCCAAACACACGATTAGACCATAAGTATGGACCAATGGCATGATTGGACCATGACTATGGACCAGTCGCACGATTGGAGCATAAGTATGAGTAAGTCACATGATTGGACCATGAGTATGAGATAGTCACACGAATGGACCATGAGTATGGAGTGGAACCATGCGATTGGATCATAAGAATGAACCAGTCGTACGACTGAATGAAGGAGTCTGAGTCAGTCGCACGACTGAACCCCAGTCACATGATTGAATCGTGCGCATGGGTCCAGTCGCACGATTGAGGCATGCGCATGGGTCCAGTCGCATGACTGAACCCCAAAACAGTATAAATAAAGACTCAGTCGGTCGTGAACCCTACCACTTCAAGATTTCTCAAAAACCGCCCATTGCCCAGACACCCTACCAAAATTTCCAAAAACTGCGATGACACTCCGACTTTATTACTTACCACCTAGTGTTCATCTTCAGGTACTTTGCAGATGAAATCGGGATCAAATGACAGATAAATCGAACTTAAATGGGTCGAAATTGATAAAACAAAGAAACGGAACTAATAACCTAAAATAGGCCACTTAAATGTAAAATAAAGTTGATTTAAATAACATTAAGTATTGTTTCGGGTCCCTGTGAACCACATGAACCTAAACATGAAGTTTAATTTAACGTTTTGATGAATATTCGAATTTAATGGTTCGAACAGTGCAAGACACGAATGGACAGGCGGATGAATTTCAGTCGCACGATTGGGCCATTCGTACGACTCAGTCGCACGATTGAGCCAGACGTATGTATCAATCGCATGATTGAATCAATAGGTGGCTCAGTCGCATGACTGACTCAACCGCACTGGTATAGCTTATGTCTAAGTTCAGTCGCAGGCTCAATCGTACGACTGAACTCAGTCGTATGGTTCAATCGCACAATTGAACCAGTCTGTCTAAATCTGTTCCAAGTCAATTGTTTATCACTTATGAATGGAACTAATGTGTTGGTCTTTTGTATTGCAGCAAAAATGCCTGAGAGATGGACGATGAGCACCAAGCATAACATATGCGCTCATCTAGACACTACATCCAGGAATGCTGGTGAGTTCACCAGGATTATAGCCTTCCTACAAAGATTAAGGATCTTCAAGGCTATTTCTACTCCTTGCACTCCTTATATGTCGATCCAGCAGGCATTCTAGGAGAATGCTGTTGTCGACCGGTCTACTGAGCCTTTCTGCATCCGGAGTTCTATCTTCGGTCAAGATATAGAGAACATTGAGGCTAAAGGCAAGGAAGACTTCTGCATGTACCCAAGATTCTTGCAGATGATCATCCACAAGAAGCTTCCTATGCTACAAAAGGAGGAGGAGGATGTTGTGACCCTAGAGGTGATGGATGATACCACCCTAGGAAGGATGAAGGTCTACCGAGGGAAGCAGGTGAAGCCCCCGGTGAGGAGACTCTTCGTCCATCTGGCCAATAAGGGTTATGTGGCGCCAGCTCGCAAGAAGTGGCGTCACGATGATAGTGACTCGGACGTCGAGCCTATTATGGTTCCTGCTGATGACGACGACGATGATGATGACCAGATGATGGTCAAGGTGGTGGAGATACAGGCCCCAGTCAATCACGAGCCACAGACATGTCTACTTTATCTCCACCACCTCCACACAGTAGTACTTCTGCTCCCGGTGGATCGGAGCAGGCTGCCATCCACCAGGACTTCTTTGTTGATGAAGAAGAGGAGGAATCGGATGAGGAGCCTTTAATGAGGACAGTCGGTAGCCGTGTAGTGGCTACCGAGAGGGGCAAGGAGGTGGTTGGAGGACGCCAGGTTGGGGCTGCAGTTGCTGAGACTTTAGATCCTACTTATACACCTCCCCAACCAACTAGCCCAGTGGGAGCCCAGCTTGCCAGGGGTTCGAGGCTAGAAAGAATGGCCCAGCCCCATAGCAAGAAGGGCAAGAGACGGAGGATTATGCTGATTACTTCCACCACCACAGCCACCATAGCCACCACTACCACTTTTCCTACCACCACTACCACCACTCCTACCACTACCCCCACTACTCCAACAACCACTACTACCACCACCTCAGCCACCACTATTCCTACCACCACATGCACCATACCCACATCCATTCCATCACCATTCACATTCATCCCTACTCCCACATACACATCATCCACCACCACATCTACCATGCCCCAAACTGGCCCTTCCACAATGTCGATCCCTCCATAGGGATCTCCTCTACCCACTGTTGGGTTAGAGGAGCAGTTGGCTAGCCTCAACCGTCTAGTTCTTAAATTGCTCGTGACTGATGACATCCGAGCGAACCAGATGAACCAGTTGATGGCAGTCAACGCTACACAGGGAAAGCAGATTGCCCTGTTGAAAGAGAGGGATGCAGCTCAGAGTCAACAGATTGCCCATCTGACTGACAGAGATGCTACCTACGAGAGAGCCTTGTCCAGAGCTCATAGTGCTCTGACAGCATAGAATGAGCTGTTGATGGCCTTGGTCAAGAGGATAGAGGAGGTCGAGAAGAAGAACAAAAAGCTTCTTCTCAGACTCAAAGGGACTAAGGGTGAGCCCCTAAAGATCAAGGATGACGGTGATGATGGAGATGATGATGATGATTCATCCGGTGATGAATCAGATGATGATGAAGATGAAGTGGATGAGGCTGAAGGTAGTGGAAAGGACAAAGATGGGGGAGATGATGATTAGCCAGAGCATGAAGGTGATGCATCTGCATCAGCCTCAAATCCATCAGCTTGGGAGAGGCGTACCAAAAGGAATCAAGATCCACGACCCTCCACCACAGCTCCCCAAACTGAAGAGTCGAGCTCCATAGGCAAAAGTAATGATTAGATTTCTATGTATTTGAAAAACTTTTGTACTTGAATTATTTATTACACTAATGTAATTAATGTTTATTAATGTTTAAGTATCCTAATTACTGATGTGTGTGAGATTGTGTTTTAAATGTTTAATCAAACAGATGAAGCTGAAAAAGCAGATGACTACGACGTCGAACCCCTTTAGCAAACCAAGACTCAGCTATCAATGACTCTTGATTTGCAAGGGATCATGTGACCATCTATGAGCTACACCCTCGAAGAGGGAGAGATCATTCATGATCTAATAGACGAGCAGCTGGCCGATATGTTTAGACTCAACCCGGATAAGCTAGTCAAGGATGTTACCGAGGTTGATGTCATGAGTGATGAAGATCTGCAGGGCGTCGATGAGATTGATATTGAGGATATCACTGCACAAGAGTATCCACAGTACACTGACCAACAGGAAAATGTTATCCCCAATTTGGGTAAAACATTTGGCAGTGATACGTTTGGAGCTCTTGATGCTAAAGAGAAAGGGAAGAAGAAAGAAGAAGGGAAAGCCCAAGCCTCGGACGCTGATGTCAATATCAAGAAGGCTGAGTGGGCTGTGTGCCTAGAAGAAATGAGAGCCCAGCGACAACCGCCAAAGTCTAACGCCTACACCAAACTCTATAGAGTTAAGAAGCATCTGAAGGTGTCTGGCAAGATTATTAGCTAGGTGTATTTTGAGGACTTGGATGTCTACGCCATAAAAAGTGAGAAGGGGATAGAGTACTTTAGATTCCCGTATGATCTGAAGACTCTTCCTAGTTTTGAGTTAAACAGACTTGCCTGTTTAGACCTTTTATACGCCAACCTCAGAAAAATGTCGGGGTGGTTCGAGACGGCGTTAAAGAGGGAATACCACATTAGGTGGGTCAACTTCAGGCCTCAACAGCCTAAACGGTTCATAAATAAGACCAAAGTTGATCCTCATACTGGAAAGCCTAAAGTAGTACTGAAGTGGAGTCCTTCGTGCACAATGTCAAAGATCCTATTACGGGAAATGCCTCAGGACTTCACTCCACACTTCAAATGGTAGTATTACGACTGGCGGACGGGAGAAGCAGTCATAGTTTTGCACAAAGAGAGCAAGATCGAGACTATCAGGGTATTTGACCCAATGTGGCTAACCAACTTGTCAGCTGAAGATGTCTACACACTCTACAAGTGGCCACTATTCTATGACTCGCAAGACATTGTACAAGCTCTTCAATTCCAACGTGTCATACGACTCTACTTCGCGTTTGAGATTCATGCGGGAGTCACAAGAGAAGAGAAGTACGAGAAGTTTCAGGAGCATATGAAGACTATTAGACATTAGCTAAACTAGGTCCAAGGGGGAGTTTGTTGATACATATTCATGTACCTAGTTTATGTTATGAAATGTAAAAGTTTTTCATGTCTTACACATGTGTAATCAAATGTAATGAAGTGATTGATTATATATAAAGTATATTGTGATGGTTATATGTGATTGATTATGTCATGTTATATTTATATTGATTGTGATTCACATATATGAACTAACTATATAGGTTTGATGTTTGTTTTACATAGTTCTTAGTCAATAAGAACTTAGAAATATGTTTAACTTAGTCATGTGGACATTCATGCTAATGGACCATACTTATGGCCCATACACATGAATGAACCATGCTTATGGACCAGTCACACGACTGAACCAGGTGATTGGATCAGTCATATGATTGAGATATAATATTGGTTCAATCGCACGACTGAACCTTCAGTCGTGCGTATGAGTCAATCGCATGCTTCAGTCGCATGACTAAACCATGCTAATGGTTCAGTCGTACGAATGAAAACTGATAACCAATAAATACCACATAATTTGTGGAAAAACTTAACACTTCGAATTACGTCATAATACTTCATACCCTAGCCGTCCAGAGCGTCCCAAGTCGCAAATCCAAGTTCATAGATCGTTCCTGATCGATTTCAATCCATTCTTAACGTTTGTTTCATCGTAAGATCGATCAGGTTATTCGTTCTCACTGATTGGATCGCTAATCAAATAGAATTTCACGCTATTTGATCTGGTTTCATGTAGAATCCATAGTACTCCGTACGTACATGGTCCTAACAAGATGGAACCCTAGGTCCCTAAGTCCACATTTATTCATCTTCATATGAGTTCGATTATACTACCATTGATCCAATTTATGTTCAGATGTTGAATTTTATCCAGTTTCCCAATTGAAATCTCCGCTTTTGATTTCGCAATGCTCATTTGCGTTTCATAGATGCTTTCAATGGTAACTTTACCCTCTTCATTTGGTGGTGTGTGTGTTTAATGAAATTGTGAAGTTGATGATTTTCGAATTATTAGATCTCTTCTTGGTATTGACGCTGGATTCATCGCGCTTCTGCTTTGCCTACAAAGTAATCTTATGTTCTGATCTGGATTCTGGTCTGTAGCCCATGGTTAAAGGCTAAGACATGTATGTATTTCGTAATTTTACCAACCATTTCAAGCATCCTCAAAGTTATAGCTACTCAAGGATACATACGTGCTTGGACCATATAATCGTCAAATTAAGTAAAACGTTATAATTTAATGGGTTCACCCTATGGTACCCAGTAGATTGTTGAGTTCAAAGATGAACCCAACTTGATTGATTTCTCCAATGGGAGAAAGAAGGCGACTTAAGGGTACAGTAGATATCTGGAAAATAACATTTGAGGGTATTAATATTAGAACTTCATTCAATGGTTCTAGTTTCTCTGATGAAACAGGTGGGCCCTCACCAAAGAAAAACCCCTCAAAGAAACCAATAAGAATGAGTTTATCCTCTTCGTTAGGAATCGGGTATTCCGAGTTTGTTTCTTTGAAACAAGCTTCAAGGGGATTATGCATTTCTCAAGCTTCAGAATTGGCTGCCATGAAACGTTTATCAATGCCATATAGCAACAGTCCTCAATCTACCCCGTGATTTCATCTTGAAAAGTCAACAAAAAGTGCTGATCTCTTAAAGGAAATTTTACATGCACTAGAATCAGATAGTCAAGCTTCTAGTGAACCAGTGAAAGAAAAGAAAGTAATTTCAATTCACCCTGAAGCTTCAATAGGGACGGTCAGTTCTTAAGTAAATCTAGTAAATAATCGTGACAAGAATAATTATACATAAAATAAGTCACCAGCAAAGTCACGTCATAAAGGAAGGCCGATAAGAACTTCACCACGTGCAGTCAAGATGGTAATTCGAACGAAGACCCTTGTGAAGAAAAAGTTAAAACAAGAGTTGAATTCCATTACTACTGCTTCTAATGCATCAGTTGTGAATTTCCAATTGATATGCCAAAAATGCAATTGTGCTATAAAAGATGCGAAAGTTGAGCCCAATAAAGACTCTCACCAGTGGCTTATGAATATCGGGAAGTGTTCCCTGAAGACCTACCAGGACTCCCTCCAAATCGACAGTTTGAGTTCCAGATAGATCTACTGCCTGGTGCTGCACCAGTAGCCAAGGCACCGTACCGACTCGCCCCTCCCGAGATGAAGGAACTAATGCTACAAATCCAAGAGCTACTTGACAAGGGATTTATACGGCCAAGTGTTTCTCCATGTGGTGCCCCGGTACTATTCGTGAAGAAGAAGGATGGAACCTTACGCATGTGCATTGATTACAGGGAGCTAAACAAACTGACAATAAAGAACCGATACCCTCTTCCGAGAATAGATGACCTATTCGATCAACTGCAGGGAGCAAGTTATTTTTCCAAAATAGATTTAAGGTCAGGGTACCATCAGCTAAAGATAAGAGAAGAAGACATACCTAAAACGGCCTTTAGAACTAGATATGGACATTATGAGTAGTTGGTCATGCCCTTTTGGCTAAATAACGCACCAGCGGCGTTTATGGATCTCATGAACCATGTATGCCGCCCATATCTTGACAAGTTTGTAATTGTGTTTATCGACGACATCCTAATCTACTCCCATAGTAAGGAAGAGCACGAGAAGCACCTCCGGCTGATTCTAGAGTTACTCAAGAATGAGCAATTATATGCCAAGTTCTCCAAATCTGAATTTTGGATGCGAGAGATCCAATTTCTAGGGCATCTGGTAAATGAGAATGGGATTCAAGTTGACCCTTCTAAGATTGAGGCTATTAAGAACTGGAAAATTCCTGAAACCCCCACCGAGATAAGGCAAATTCTTGGACTGACCGGATACTACAGAAGGTTTATCAAGGACTTCTCGCGCATTGTGCAACCGTTGACTGCTTTGACTAAGAAGAATACAACCTTTATGTGGGAACGAGAGTAGAATGAAGCATTTGAAACGCTCAAGGAGAAACTGCGTAGTGCACCTATCCTCGCCCTCCCATAAGGAGTTGAAGATTTCATAGTCTATTGTGATGCCTCGCGGCAAGGACTAGGATGTGCGCTAATGCAGCGCAACAAGGTAATTGCTTATGCATCAAGACTACTGAACGATCATAATAAGAACTACACAATGCATGATCTAGAATTGGGTGCCATGGTATTTGCTCTCAAAATATGAAGGCTACTATGGCACGAAGTGTATTATCTACACTGACCATAGAAGTTTGCAACATATTCTGGATCAAAAGATGCTAAACATGCGCCAGAGAAGATAGGTTGAGATATTGAATGATTACGAATACAAAATCCACTACCATCCCGACAAGGCCAATGTAGTGGCAGATGCCTTGAGCAGGAAAGAAAGAGAAAAACCTCTTTGCGTTCACGCCTTAAGGAGAGTATGTACACCGACCTTATCGCAAGGCTGAGAGAAGCTCAAGGCACAGCGTTAAAGGAAGATAAATTAGCAGAGGAAGTGTTAACAGGAATGGAGAAGCGATTAGAGATGAGTAATGATGGTATATATAAATATGAAGAGAGAACGTGGGTACCGAACTACGGGGGAGTTAGAGAGGTAATCCTCCACGAAGCCCACAAATGTAAGTACTCGATTCACCCCGGAAGCGACAAAAAGTACCAGGATCTAAAGGCACTTTTCAGGTGGCCCGAGATCAAGAAACCAATTGCTCTTTATGTCGGGAAGTGTCTGACGTGCGGCATGGTAAAAGCTGAAAATCAAAAACCGTCAGGAACGTTGCAACAACCCAAAATTCCAGAATGGAAATGGGATAACATCACGATGGATTTTGTTACAAAGTTATCCAGAATGTTTAGAGGTCATGATGCTATTTGGGTAATAGTGGATAGACTAACTAAATCAGCTCACTTCTTGCCGATTCAAGAATACTACAACCTGACAAAGCTGGCTCAATTGTACATCGATGAAATAGTGACCAGGCATGGTGTGCCTCTGTCAATCATCTCTGATCGTGATAGCCGCTTCACTTCTCATTTTTGGAAATCACTCTAGCAGGCTCTAGGAACCTGTCTGGATTTAAGCACTGCATACCACCCACAAATTAACGGTTAGAGTGAAAGAAGCATTCAAACTTTGGAAGATATGCTAAGAGCTTGGGTGATTGACTTTGGTGGGAACTGGGACAACCATCTTCCTTTGGTGGAGTTCTCCTATAATAACAGTTACCACACAAGTATAAAGGCAGCTCCGTACGAGGCCCTATATGGTAAGAAATTCCGATCACCATTGAGTTGGAATGAGATCGGTGATAGCCAAGTAATGGGACCTGACATCGTGTTGGAGACCACCGACAAGATATTCAAAATCAAGGAGCGTTTAAGAGCAGCTAGCAAAGATTGGCCCCGTGGCATATAAATTAGAGTTACCTCAAGAGTTAAGTTACATACATGACACCTTCTATATGTCAAACTTGAAGAAGTGCATGGTAGACAAGACCATGGAGCTACCGTTGAAGGAGGCAAGGATCAATAACAGGCTGAACTTCCTAGAAGAACCTATAGAAATCACTGACCGGTTGGTCAAGAAACTCAGATGAAGCCGCATACCCAAGGTCAAGGTAAGATGGAATTCTAGGTGAGGGCCTGAGTTCACTTGGGTGCGAGAAGACGAGATGAGAAAAAGTTATCCGCACCTCTTCAAACCCACTCGTTCTGAATCTAATCGAAGCTAAAATTTCAGGACGAAATTTCCTAAACGGTTGGAGAATGTGACAACCGACCTCTAGGTCATAATTCTAACCCTTATCAACCTGCATCATTACCCAATCAATTAATATTAATGATAATATCATTGCCAATATTTTTATTAGCATTTTTATTATTGTTGTTATTAGATTACCATTTTTATTATTTCATGTGACATTTTGTGATGATTTAGCTAGTTCAAGCTTTAGCTTAGGGAAGCTTAGTGTCCCGGGAAAATCAATTAAGTCACCCTTGCAATGAAATCAAATCATTATTGAAACAATTAAAAATGTATGCATACACATAAAATTTCGGTTAATGCATGCATGAACATGCACCATACATATCCACTAACTAAATTATACCATCTAAAATACTACACTACACCATAAAATAACACTACATAATATCAATTTCCATTAAAAATTAAATCAAAACACCCACACTACATGCCAAGCTCGGCCGCCCCCCTCTCCACCAATCCTTTCCCCTCTACACCACTTCACCTCACCACTCCTCTCACCCATTCCTCATTCATGCAAAGAACTCCCATTCCTCTGACTCTCTCCCTCTACCTCTCAGTTTCTCCCAGCATAAAACACACATAAACACTTTGATTTCTCTCCATTTCCAGCCTTGTTCTTTGAAGAACAACACTACATCTATCGGCCAAGCTTCAAACCATCAAGAAAGTGCTATTTCGTGAGCTTTGGATGCTTGGTCCTTGTGGATTCGACTCCTCCAATAGTGTTTGAGGATTTCCAGATCATTATGTCCTTCCACACTCCCCAAATCATGAACTACACTAAGTGTAAGTATCAACACACCCGAAACAAGTCATAACTTGTGTTTTCTTGACTTTTCACTTAAAAACCTTACCTTTCTTTGTTGTAGTAGAGACTTGTTGTCATCATCTTGTTCTTGAGGAGCTTTTAACTTCAATAAAGGTACCTCACACGTTATGTTGGTTGTTCTAAAGGTGGATCCCGATTTCCACCATTAAAACCCTGTTTTTTTGGGTGTTTTGCACCATCTAACTTGCATATCTTGTGACCCTTTGAAGCAAATGTTCTAAACTGCTCAAAAATAGTTTTCTAACCTTCTAATACCCTTTTTTTAAAGTTACAAAAGGTATATACCATGTTATGTTGGTAAACATGTGGTTACAACACAAATTACACCTTAGAAAACCCTCTTTTTACATAAAATAACATCATTTATGCACTTGTTTGAAAACCCTCCTAACCAAGGATCATTACCTGCTCAATAACGACTTTGGAACACCTTAATAATCTGATTTTAAAGTTACATAAGTTTTTGGTGATGTTTAAACATGCTTTATAACGTTTTACACTTGTGTAATGGGCAAAAATGGTGTAATCACCATGTTTCAACTTGTTCTTGAGCTATATGTTAAAACCGTGACTTGGAACTATTATTTCAGTAGGTATTAGTGTTATTAGGTATATAAAGTGATGTTAATGACTGAAAATAATAAGAGTATGGACTTATAGGAACTTTGAGCTTATTTTAGGACCCGAAAGGTGGTAAAATGACTAAAAAATAAGAAAACTTAGGCTTTAACCATTTTAAAAAGAATTAAAGGTTCTAAAAGGGTTAAAAAAGTTTTTTAGTTTGGATTTGTTGATTAAATAGTCAAAGGACAATTTAAAAGGAATTTTTAACTAAAAACGGGTATTAACCGGGTGATGTTTTGAGGAAAATCTTAGAAATAATGGTATGAAACCAAAACTCCATGGAAACCATGTTATTTTAGTAATTTAGGTGCTATAAGACTTAAAGGTTTTGAAAAGTTTGTCAAACAAGTGTTAAACGGTCAATTCCGGGTAAAAACGCGTTTAAACGGGTTAAACCTAAAAACGAGTCTTTCAACTAAAAGAAGCTTAAAATATATTCTCAACAGATGGGAAACTCATAAAAAAGTCCTTAAAATGATATTTAAAGGAATAAGACTCAAAATATAGTAAATTAACACTTAACCGTTAAAAACCTTCGGTTTTACTGTAACCGGTAACGTAAAAAGTAAAAATTCTAAACCCAAACCTAAATTCTGAAAAATTGGGAATTAACATATTTAAAATGATTTACTTAAATCCAAAAATCTATTATTTGGCCATAAAAGTCAACAAATAGAAAGAAGCAAACTTTAGGGTCGAAAATGTAAACTTTGAAACTTGGAGGACTAAACTGTATTTGCCAAATTCCTATAAACCGACCCCTTTGAACCAATAAACATTTGGTGAACTTAAACTAACTTTAATAAATAATCCAACATAGAAAAACATGTATTTTTCCTAAAGAAAACCCGAACTTACTATAAAAGGAAACTTTTTATACAAGCCTTAGCAAACCAAAATCTAGTTGGACATGTAACCTCATGCCACACCTAGTGCACCTTCCATTACCTTAGAATCAGTGGCTTATCACTTAAATCTTGATGATAGGGTGCTAGACTTGAGACTTTCCCTGTACACGAAGAATCCTTTGCTTGAATCTTAAGGTGAGTTCAGTGATCCCCTTTTTACTACTGTTTTTGGGATGAAGCATGCTCTGCTTAAATTGAACTATTTCTGTGCTATATTATGATGCTATATGTTGTGGAATTGTTGTTACCTGCTAATACTTGTATCACAGTCATTAATTCTTGTGTGAACCGCTTGTTTTATATGGGTAGATCTACTTGGGGAATCCCCCACACACAATGCCTTCCATGATAAACAGAAGGGTACCACACTGAGATCCTACGGGGTCGTTTGTGGCATGTAACAAGTTTTATAAGATACTATGGTAGACCGTCCGACAGGTATGGTACACTTGTTTGAGGCTCAGTTCTTACTTCGGGATTAACCGGTATTACTTAACTTTCGAAGAGGCCAGCCAGGACTAAATGCAGGGTTGATTGTGATCCCCCACAACAATGAAACTATGATTCTTTTAAATTAAATATGTATTCTATTGAATCCTTTTGCTTTTAAGCTTTAAGCACTTGAATTCACTAACTTTTAGTTGACATAAATTTTCTTTTGAGCATGTTTCAGGTAATCCGTGATGTGAGTCTAGCTGTTGTAGAGGACTTTGACCTAGCTCCATGACCCATGGCATTGGCTTGTTTTGTTTTTAAAACCTTTTGAATGATTTACATTTGATATTGATGGAAACAATTGTACTGATGTATTATGTATTTGTATTGGAGGCTAGACCTACTTCTAGCCTGGTTTTTCTTTAAACATTAATGCCATGTGATGTTCTCTCCTTCTGCGCTCTTATGATGGTTTGTTTCCACTACCATATGTTGTTGCTAGTCTATGACGTCCCACCCTACCTCGGTCCGGGGTGTGACAATCTACCAAATCCCCTTTTTCATCGGATGCCACATCATGGTTCGTGGCAAGAGGGGTACCAGCAATCGTTACATTTTCCATATCAAACCGACTCAGAATGTCTCCCACGTATTTGGTCTGATGTAGAAAGATTCCAGTGGGTGTCTGATCCACCTGTAATCCTAGAAAGAACTTCATCTCTCCCATGGCAGTCATTTCAAGTTCAGCTTTCATCACAGATTCAAATTCTTTACATAATGCTTCGTTTTTGGAACCGAAGATTATGGCGTCCACATATATCTGAACCAACAGTAAATCACCATCCTCTTCTTTGATGAATAACATGTAGTCAATCACTCCCCTTCAAAACCTATGTTTCAGCAGGTGTGTGGAGAGCTTCTCATACCAGGCCCGAGGGGCTTGATGTAGCCCATACAAATCCTTGTCCAATTTATAAACTCTACCCCGATGCTGACTGACGTATACTGTCTTACGGATTTCAACATGTAGAAATGCACTCTTCACATCCAATTGATACACCTTGATCTTCATGTAGGATGCGTAGGCTAGGAAGATCCTAATTGCTTCCATCCTAGGCACTAGTGCAAATACCTCATTATAGTCCACACCTTCAACTTTTCTAAACCCTTGAACTACTAACCGTGCCTTGTTTATGATAATGACACCCTGGTCATCTTTATTGCAACGAAGAACCCATTTTGTGCCAATTACCTTTGCACCCTTAGGTGTGTCCACTAGTGTCCACACACCTAGCTTCCTAAATTGTAGAAGTTCTTCTTGCATCGCATTTACCCATGCCTCATCTTTCAAGGCGTCACTGACATACTTGGGCTCGACTTGAGAAATGAAACACTTATATGCCCCATCATGTATGTATCCCTTTTCCATCACTGCAGTATAATCAGCTGTGTACAGCTGATTTCTTATGTGAACCCTAGAGAGAAGATCCCCTATGATGTTATCTGGGGGATGATTCACACTAATCCTTGTCAGTGGAGTTGTAGGCATGACTACTTCATTTTCCAGATTTGGAATCACTAGTTCAACCATGGCTGGTTGGTGATTTGCCCCAGAGGTTTTAGCCAATTCACTGTCATCTGTAGGTGTACTTTCATCTTGGCTGACAGATTCCTCATTGCTCATATTTTCATTTTCAATCTCCTCATTGCTCATATTTTCATTTTCAATCTCCTCATCATCTGAGGAGTGATCACTGACTTCTAGATCTTCCTTTGAAGCCCCAGACACACCATCGATTGGAGCAGTAATACTCGAGTCTAAATTAGGAGTATTCAGAACGTCATACATCATTTGAGCAGCCACCTCATCATCGGAATAGGCAAGAGGAAGATTGAAAGACTTTAAAAATCCATTCTAATCAAAGAAGAACGATGGACCTTTTCCAGCAAGGGGGGTGGTGTATCTTTGAACATCGACATTGCACCACACTTCAACTTGACTAGTAGAGTTGTTATAAACCCGATTGTCTAGTATATTGTATCTAAGAAAGATGCCTTCCTCTGCCTTCTCACTAAACTCCCCAGTTTGAGAATTCTTCAACAACATGCAAGGAGTTCCAAATGGTTCGACATACTTCAGATTTGGTTTACGCTTTTAGAGCAACTCATAACAAGTTTTACCATGATGTTTAACCACTAAAACTCGATTGAGAGTGTAGCATGCATTAGCAACTGCTTCATTCCAGAATTGAATTGACAACTTCAAATCTGCCAACATCATCCTTATAGTTTCAATCAAGCTTATATTTTTGCGTTCAGCAACGCCGTTCATCTATGGAGTATAAGCAGAGGAGAATTGATGAACAATCCATTTCTCTCGGCAAAAGGCCTCCATCGATTGATTCTTGAATTCGATGCCATTGTCTGAATGAATTTTCCTCACTTTTAGCTTATATAGAGAATCCAGTGTAGTAACCAAATGTTTGAGTGACTCAAACGTCTTTGACATTGTTTTAAGAAACATCACCCATGAAAATCTTGAGTAATCATCCATCACCATAAAACATCACCAATCTCCTGCAATGCTTTTAGTACTGACAGGGCCACACAGATCCATATGCAAAAGCTCCAGTGGAATCTCAATAGAGTGAACTTTCTTAGATTTGTGAGATTTCTTGGTTAGTTTCCTTTTCTTGCATGCTATACAGAAATCTGGAAGCTAAAAGTTCTTGACTGTAACTCCTTCAACCAGATGATTTTGAACCAAGTGTTTCATCTTCCTAGGATTAATGTGATCCATTCTCCCGTGCCAAGAAAAAGAATCCCTCTCGGTAGCTTTAGACAAGAAACACTAAGCAGCAGACTCAGTTATGGAGGCTTTTGACATATCCAAGACATACAAGTCATTATATCTTGAAGCTGACATTAGAACATTCTCCTCACGGATAACATAAGCCTTTTTCAAAATGTAGCATCTCTTATTATCGGATACAGCTTGAAAGCCTTGTCACGGATTTGAGAAACTGAGAGTAAATTGTTCTCTAGTTATTGAGCGTAGTTGACTTTAAAAAACTTTACCTTCTCATTTCCTACTTCACCTTGAGCTGTGATATAACCTCCTTTATTTCCCGCAAAAGATACATGTCCCCCTTTGATTTGTTTGACATTGAAAAGGAGTGACAGATTCCCGGTCATGTTCCTGGATGCCCCACTATCAACAATCCAGGTGTTAGTGATAGCGCTGTAACGGACAACCTGCATAAAAACAGAAATGATCAGTTCAGGAGTGGGACCCAAGCCTTTACTGGCTTGGGTTTCCCAGAGGCATCACACATCACGAGCTCCACCCACTGTCCTTTGGAAGATGAAGACACATTTTTCTTCATCTTGTCCTCACCCCCAGACACACTTGTTGATTTTGCTTACCACAAACCAATTTTGTGTAAGGCCTGTTTGTGATAAACAGACGACTGCTTTATAGTCTGAACCTTTGTTTTGCTTTCATCCCTAGGTATTACCTTAGTTAACACAGCTTTGCCAGGAGCTTGCTTGTGTTGTATTTGGTATTTCGGAAGGGTATTTGATCTTGTTTTAGAGAACCTTGGAATTTCAATTCTTTTTCTTGGTCTCTGATAGTAAGGACAATTTAGAGAAATATATCCTCATTCTCCATAACCATAACACGATCTCCCTTCAACTGGTCTGGGAGATCTTTTGTGTGGGTGAGAGTGTGGTCTAGAATTGGTCTCTTGCTTCTCAACTTTAGGTTTTCTCACCTTCTTTGACAAATTTAATTGGTTTAACCTTTTGATTTCCTTTTTTGCTCATTTTGTTGAGATTTCGATGATGAACAGTTTTAAAAAGAGTTGGTTTTGAAACATAAACTTTTGAACCCAACCTAAGAGTAGCATTGCTATTCTTATCCCTATTATCAGTGAGAACCTCATCTTTAGTGCCAGAACTAGATGCCCTCTGTTCAGTAACAGATTGCACAGTTTTAACTATGGAATCTAGATCATTGACTAGAGGGGTAGTCACCACATGATCCTTGATAGGGTTATTATTTATGGGTTGATATTTTGTGTTCAAAAGGATCACATGAGGTGGTGGCACTACTTTATAACCAAGCCCTTCCCCACCGTTTCTCTCTTTGACTAAGTTCTAAACAATGTGAGAGGAACTAGCTAGACCGTGAAGTTTTTGATTTAACGATTCAATTTCAACTTGCAAAATAGCTTTCTCTTTCTTAGTTTCCTCTATTGTTTATAAATAGAACTTAGTGTCATTTGCTTGATTAAAGGCAACAACCTCGGTTTTCTTAAGTTGCTTTCCTAACAAATCAAGTTTTTCTTTAAATCTGCTTTCATTTTGTTTTAACACTCTATTAGCTTCAGTGCATAATTTCAAATCATTTACCAGACTTTCATTGTGATCTAACAGCCTAGCAAATTTTAAGTCTATGCTTTCATGAAATTTATTACATTCTACACAGTCATGTTTATCAAAAAGTTCATCTTTAGAATCCACCTGTGAAAAGCGGGAGGTGTCAGCCATACACGCAAACTTAGATTCCTCGATGACAGGAGATTCCATGCTAGTAGTAGTCAATTCATCTTCAACCAAATGATCCATGACACCCATAGCTTCTTTAACGTCTGAATGAGTATAATCAGCTATATTATCTCCTTCACTTGAGCAACAAAGCCTTCGAATCCTGACTCGTTAATGCCACTTTCTTTTCTTTGTCCTGACAGTTGATTGATGAAAAAGGGTTACCGTTTCCTGTCTTCTTAGGTTTCACGCACTCTCTTTTGAAGTGACCCTTTTCACCGCAGTTGAAGCATGTAACTTTGGTTTTATCAAAACCAAATGTGTCTTTTGGTGGCAACTAGATTCTGCCACGTCTTTTTCATAAACTTCTTAGCCCTTCTAATAGCACTAGCCAAATCCCACATGATATCCATTCTTTCCAGCTCTGTCTCATCTACCTGCTCATAGTCTTCATCTGCGAGATAACAGTTTCCTATCTTACCAGCAACCAACCCATCATATGAGTGTACAACATCAGCGAGAAGATCCATATGCTCTTTTGCTACTTTAACAGTAACATTTCCTAGATTCTCAGTCTTCAGCTTAGTAGGATTAGAGTCAGGGATAGTATGTTGGGTTCTAGATAAACCTGATGATTCACTTCCTAGGGAACCATTTTGAGAAGTTCCTGCTGTGTTGGATACAAATGTTGTTTGAAGAGGTGCTCCTGATGAAGTGGGTATGGGAACCACGTTGTACAATGATGGATTCTAACTGATTCAACGTGAAACCAGATCAAATATTACGGAATCCTATTTGATTGGTAATCCAATCAGTGAGAACGAAAACCTGATCGATCTAACAATTAAACAAACGTTAAGAATGAGTAGGAATCTATAAGGAACGAATTATGAAGTTGGATGAAGGAACTGGGACACTCTGGATGGCTAGGGTATGATAATATCTGAAGTGTTTTTTTTCACAAATTACGTTGTATTTATAGGTTTAGGTGTCCAGTCGTACGGCTGAGCCATTTGCATGGTTCAGTCGTGCGACTGAGTCATGCGATTGATTCATACGCATGACTGAACTCTACGAATGGTTCAGTCGTGCGACTGAGCCAGTCTTATGACTTAGTCGTGCGACTGATCCAGTCACCTGGTTCAGTCATGCGACTAGTCTATAAGCATGGTCCATTCATGCGTCTGGTCTATGAGCATGGTCCATTAGCATGAATTACCACAAGACTAAGTCAAACTCATTTCTGTCATTATTGACCCAGAAATATGGACAACAACCCCAAACCTATATATAAAATTAATCGTGCGTGTAATAATAAATGTTATAAGAATATGATATAATCAAAGGTAATTAAACGTCCAAACATATATATCACATTACAATAAGGTTCTTCCATTACACATGTGTAAGAAATAAAAGACATAAATGTTTAAGTACAATAAACTATATCATGTATCAACACCCGTCTTCTTCACCTCGACTACCGCCACTTCCTTCTCATCATACAACCTACCCACCAAGTCCACCATTGATCAAAAGGTACCCGACGGGGTAGCGATCAAATGCCCGCGTACGTCAGCTGGCAATCCCTGGATGTACTTCTTGATCTCTCTCAACACCAGCGCCAGCTGATCTAACACCAACCTTGGCATCTCATTAAATTTGGTGTTGTATTGCTGGTGTGTTATGGTACCAGCCTCCAGCTGCTGGAATTCCCTATCTATCTTGTCAAGTTCCTGGTGATGACAAAATTCCTCGATCACCAGCTTCTTCAACTCTTGACACCTCATCCTTCCTAGGGCCCTACTACCCTTGGCCTAGACAATATTGTCCCACCAACACAACGCCGTACCCACAAACGAGTGGGTGGCGAACTTCACCTTCTGATCTTCTCGGCACTCGCTGATATCAAGTACCACCTCCATCTCTCTCACCCATCAGTGAGCAGCAGCAGCAGTTCGATTCCCATCAAATGTTGGGGTCTTGCACCTCTAAAATGCCCTATAGTTGCAACCACATGCAGTTTCCTGCACCGCTTCTTCTTCCTCCTCGCTCGAGACAATCGTCTCGATCTCTGATCATTCCCTCTCTTCCCTTCCTGTGGTTCTTCTCCTCTTTCTTCTCGTCCTCTCTCACCGCCTTAATAACTTCGGTCACCACAGACGGCAGTATCGTCTGCATGACCTGGTGCACTTCCTCTACCACTGCCTATTTCAATGAGGCCCTTAAGTTTGCACTTTCATCACCACCTTCCTAGTGATGCATCTCGGGCACTTCAAGGGCCCTCTCAGTAGTCTTAGCCTGGTTCCTAGTAACACGTGATTCAGCACCAGTTCTCCCTGTACTCCACCCTGGAGGCCTTAGATAATCTACCTCCTGCCATTCTCTAATCACTATAAGATTCAACACACTAACACAGTCATTCAAGGAATAGCTCAGTTCATGTTAAGTATAGTAAGTCCCTAATTAAAGTGGCCAGTTGTGATTAGCCACTTACTTTATTCTTCACACCCCAAGCATTTCCTATCCTAACTATGTCAGTATCTAAATCTACTAAGAACACATAAGTCAAATAGCACACACAAATAATACTGGTTAACTTTAAGAAAGAAATACCTGATGGCATGTAGGTACTCCGGCTGACATCCATCCATTTATCCTATTTTCAGTTTAAGATTAGGTTTTTGAAAATACTTACCCAATTCACTTAAACTGTGGCTCTGATACCAACTTGTAAGGCCCTGTTCCCAGGCACCTCACAGTTGGTCATTCATAGCACTAAACATACATAGTATTATACATATCATAAAATATCACAGCGGAAGTCATTAACAAAAACCACTCATTTCATTAATAATTACTATTGTTATGCAATACAACACTGTTTGACCACAAAAGAAACTTTCACTAATTGCATTACAAAACAATAATAATAACATGCGTGAATGGATCCCAGTCTAGCCCTGCCAAGTAGCCTTCCTGCGTGCCATCCTTAGCAACCTTTACCTGCCAACTGAAAATGCATAAAAGTCAGTGTTGCTGAGTGAATTCTAGTTTTTGTATATAAAAATACCTTACACATTTCGTACATAAATACTCTTTTCATATAAAGACTTTCTTTACTTTCACGCATATTCATTCGTTATCGCACGTACTCGTTCGTTTCATACTTTATCATTTTATTCGTTATCGCTCGTTTTGTACTTTATCCTTATCTTTCATTATCGTTTGTTTCTTATTTTCTCGTTCATACTTTGTTACTTTGCTCGTTTCGTACTAATTCTAGATCCTATCAGGCTTTTCCCCCATCGCGGTCCAAAATCGCCATTCCGGGCACAAAGCTCCTTTACTAATTGGCACAAAGCCCGTGGCCCGTGGCCCGAAGCCACCATTCTAGGCACAAAGCCCCGTTTCTAATTGGCATAAAACCGTATCATATCTTGGCACAAAGCCCAGGGTCGAATGACAAGGATCCCGTTTCGTACTTTGGGTTCAGTCACCTAGACTGATCCCCCTATGTGTGAACCCTCATGGGTTAAAATCGCACGTTATAGAACACAGTTGAGCTAACAACTCACAAGAGTTATGATCCTCTTTTAAATCTGCTTGCAAGCCTTTTCCTTCTTTCATTCCGTTTCACTTTTCATCTTTGTTTTCTTTCTCTTCATTACGTTATACTTTAAGTTCATTCACACATAATAACATAATACTTAACGTATATTATATAATAAGATAAATACGTTTTGAAAACTAATAAAAGATAACATCTCATACTGTATGCATATCATACATACATCATAACATTATGCATATACTATTCATAAACCCTCACTTATTCTTGCTTAGAATAGTCAAAAACAACCCACAAGTGAAACTAGGGTCAAACCCTAAAATTCTGTTTTCCTCAAAATATAGAAAAATTTTCTAAGTGTTGGGCGCATGGACCCTATTTAGGCGCATCAGGACTGCTTGGGCGTTTCTCGATTATACAGGCGCATCAGCCTACACTTAACCATTTCAACACTTAGGCGCATGAGCCTTTTAGGCGCATGGGCACTATTTGTGCGCATGACCCTACTTAGGCGTTTCAGCTAGAACTTAGGCGCATGAACTACTATTAAGGCGCATGAACTACTATTCAGGCGCATGAACATACACTTAGAAATTCTAAGGCAAATCTAGGGGCATGAGTTACTGTTTGGGCGCATAATCTCATACTTAGACTTTTAAGCCTACTTTTCATGCGCATGTGCCCTGTTTGGGCGCATGAACACCATCTCATATGTTTCTAACACATTTTTCAGTCCCAAACAATGTCTTAACATGTTCTAAGCCTTTCACTACCATTCTAAGCCTTTCACTACCATTCTAAGCCCTAACATAACATGTACAACCACACACTACCAACATACAAGCATATATTCATACGGTCATATATATAACATTTTTATAAAAATCATTTACATGCAGTTTCAGCCCCAAAGAAGTTTAAAACATGTAAAACCGAGGTCTAGAAACTCACCTTAGCTGCTTCCCAGCTTAGCAGCTTAAACTCTTCCACTTGAATATTTTAGATGATTCTAACACCTAAACATGTCAAAAAACACACAACAAACACATACATACTCATAAGAACATAAAATCTCGATTTTATGGCCAAAAATCCATGAAAACTAACTTAATTACACTAAATTTGCTTACCTTATACGAATTCAGCTGCTTTCTCTCTCTAGAACCGAAGCTTTGCTACTTTCCTTCTCTAAAACGTCGAGCAATGGGTGTAGCAGGTAGTGTGGGCGGCCATACCACCTTTTAAACAAAATAATAATAAGATTTTATACTTTTACACTTTACACCCCTCCACTTTGACCTCTTTTTCTTTCTTACAAAATATATATTTCTTTTATTTCTCATTTCTTTTCTTTCTTTATTTTGACAAAATTTTTCGGGTGTTACACTTCTCCTGAGGAGCAAACCACTCCCATCTCACCAATAATTAGCCATGAGGTTCTTTATGCTTAGGTTGATAAGTTCAAGACCCAACAAGCCTTAAGCCTTCACTTAGAGTCTCAACACTGTAGTGAACAACCTTCAAGGGAAAGTTACCATCCCCAGCCTTTAGATATAAACTAACCCATGCCCAGCCTAGAGTTCTATGATGATAAAGATATAGCACTCAGTGAGTCCCATGAGTCTATCTTCTCTTTCCCTGCTCTAGGCGAGATGGGTACCCCTGTGTCCCTTATATCGAGCCCACATCATCCACCCCAACTGAGGTGGATCTTCCTGAACATGTTCAGGAGATCCATATAAAAAGGCTCTCACTTCTGAAAGTGATTACATCATTGAGACCTCAACCATGGCATCCCAGCCCATTGACACTTCAACTTAAGCTATCAGTGAGAAGGGGAAAACCAGAAGCCAAGAACAAGAAGCTGGTCATGAGGAAGAAGACTTAGGTCTAATTATCTCATCCCCTAGTGATTCTTCTACTGAAGATGAGGGGAATCTTAGACTAAAGGTGCAAAAACTTTCCAAAACGTGCACTTCTTTAGTCTCCAAGGTTAGTCACTTGGAATCTCAAGTGACTACCTTGAAAAGAAGGGTCAATGATCAACATGAGATTTTTGATCTTAAGGAACAACTAGTTAGGAGACCCTTCAGAAGGATTCATCCAGGAACACAAGAACCTAAGGATGTAATTGACTTAACCTCCAACTCACCTATGCAAGTGGGTGATACTACCAAAAAGGGGGAGGAAGTTGTTACAATCACAGAACCTGAGAGTCCTTCTCAAAGTATGGACATTAAGGACTCACCAACCTCACTTGCAATTGTCCAGACTCAGCAACCTCCACAAATTCACATTGATGTAGACTCACTTATCAGGAGTTTATTTAAGGAGGGTATACCAAGGGCAATGCCATACCCATCTTTTGGAGATACAAATGAAATATATGGGTGGAGGCATGATGATGATAGAAGAGCCCTCATACTGCATTGAGTTCAAGGACAACAAGAGGTTTAAATTTTTGGACCTTGAACTACTATGACAGCCTTTCTCTAGTCAATATACCAATTGCCAACCCAAGTCAAAATAGGAAAGCTGATATAATGGCTGAGAGAATTCAAGACAGGATCATGGAGGAGCTAAGATATAGAAGAAGACAATTGCAAGCAGGAAATATCATTGGTGAACTGGATGTTGAGGTGGATCCTAAGATTAGCTTCGAAGGGGAATCCTTGACTAAAGGCCCAGTGACTGAACTAGTGAGCATTGTTATAGAGTCAAGCACTCCATCAACAACATCTTATACCCTCGGTGAGGCACCAATTGGTGAAGGTGCTTCATAACCTCTCTCTGGCTAGAGCCTGACTGATGAGTAATGCAATGAAGGCCAAAGCACTCTCCACCTTGAGTCACCAAGGCCTATGAGTGATAAAGGGAAAAGGAAACTAACTACTAAGGAGTTTGAAGAGGAGGAAAGAGAGAGGAAAAGGAAGCTAAGGGGAGAGCATTCAGCTGGTTCCTTAGGCTTCATAGAAGCTGTAATCAAGTCAGCCCCCAGGCCAAACACTCAAAAGTATGAGTTTAGGGCTGCCAGATTGAACTATCTAGGAACCAGAAACTACGATATTGATAAACTCATCTCTCGTCCCTTAGAAGATTTAAATGAACTGGCACACTTAGAGCTGACCAAAGAGAGGAAGAAGGTAGAGGATGTAGAGTTACTCCTCAGAGTCAAAGAAAAAAAGACAAAAGAGACTATACAAGGATGCTCCTCCTCTCTCCCCAGTTCATGAAAGTCCTAAAATAGAGACTGTGGCAACTGAACTACCTCAAGTAGACAGAGAAGCTGAGAGACAAACATGATCAACTGCCTGAGTACCACATGTCTCTACCGGGCATTTGCACTTCATCCCCTCTCCTTTGAATACATTGAATTTGAGTATCTTAAGCAGCTTGAACTACAGTTCCTACATGAACAAAAAGCTGCTAAGAGAAAATTGAGGGAAGAAGCTGCAAAGTCAAGGGCTGTCATCCAAAAGAGCCAAACAAAGTCTACTGACAGACAAAGGATGATAAGCTTCTTGAAGTTGTATGGATTCTCCGGAAGGAGGCTTGGTCCAATGTCTCTATCCACTATAGATGAGCACATTTAGGGGATCAAGCAGAAGATTAAAAGGGGAGAGCTTATGGACTTGCATTCTCCACCAACCTAAGTTCTTCCTGAGATTGAGATTAAGGTTGAACCACAGATAACACAACCTGGACCTTTAGCTGCTTCACAAATAACTTCATATTCTGATCCACAGCAGGGTTCTATTCTCTCTCCTTCTGAACCTGTGAGAGAAGAGGACCTAACTGATAGAGGCATAACAGAACAACATGGTACTCAAGACCAACCCTCTCAGTTAAACACTCCAAAGATGAAGAAAAGGATGGTTGCAACAAAAGTAAGCAAGAAGAAAAAGACATCCACTTCCAAACCTCAGGATGAGTCAGAACATCCTGAGGAGTGCAACAAGAAGCTGATCAACCAACTCCGACCATAGTACAACCTCTTACAGCTGGAAGACCCATCCTATCATGGACCTTTACTGCTGCTCTAGATAGATGGTATGTTATCAGAGATCAAGGTGGTCAAGATGTCTACTTCTGGCAAGACATACTTGATCTACCTATGTATGATCTCCATGACATAAGAAGTTATTTTGAAAGTCTGAGGGATCCTGACCAACTGATGAAGAAAGAAATGGCCATGATTCTAATGAGGATAATAAACTAAAGATTAACCTTCTTAGTTTTGGTAGCATCTGCCTAGGTGGAGTTTGTAAGGTTTATATAGAGGCTGATGCAACCAAAGCAACCAAAGGGCTTCCTGCATGCATGCACCAAAGTACCAAGTAGAACTGTTATGGAAGTTTTATACTTTGCATGAGAATTATGTTAAGCATAAAATCTTCCGAAGCCAAAAATTCCCGTGGAATCTTTATACTCAGTACAAGTTAAATTCTAAGTACAAAGTCTTCCGAAGCCGAAGATCGAATCTTTCAAAGACAAAAATGAAGTCTTTCGAAGCTTTAAAGACAGAGTCTTCTGAAGCCTACTTAAGTGAATACTGATTTCCTCCGAAGACTTAGAAGAACATGCTTTTCTCTGATGTACTTTTACAAAGGCTGACCAACTTTCTGCTACAACTCTGAAGACTTGCAAACTTGCATAAGTTAGTGAAAAGGTCCATGCTTTTATAACTGACATTAAGGTCTTTGCCTATAACTTTCTACTTTATGTACTTTTATCCTTTTTGTATAATATTAGAATGTTAGCTATGGCATGTGATAGTCACTAGTTAAAAGGCAATCTGCCATTTGACTATACATTGATTTTGTTGTCTTTCAATGTTCCAACTGGCTTTCCAAGTATGGCCGGTTGTAGGGTGTAGTATAAAGTATCTCAATGTCTTGTAACTTATTTTTATGCATTGTAACTCTTGTAAGAGAACTTGAGATTAATATACATCATCCTTGAAAACCTTATATATATTGTCTTAAGTTATGTCTCTTTACTTGTGTTCTTTGTATCCTAAGTCTCAAATCATTGGTTCCCTATTTGATCTGTTAAGTGCTCTAACTCTCTTCTCATTATGAGACTGATTGTATTGATGATCTGTTAACCGGTCCTTCACTTTTGTTTTATCAAATATACTCAAACAGCTCTGGAAAAGTCATCAACCATAGTAGAAAAATACTTATACCCTTCTCTTCTTTGAACATTGTACGGTGCATTAATATCCAAGTGTACTAATTCTCTAATATGTGTTGACTTATTGTCACTTAGAGGAAAAGGTTCCCTATGTTGTTTTACAACACATCACAAGGAAAATATTCATTTTACGTTCTCCAATTTAGATTTTCTGGTAAGACTTTTAACACTTGATCAGATGGATGACCTGGTCTAAAGTGCCATAAATTAACAATATTTCGAGTATTGAAACAAAGGTTGATAGGTTTTTATACATCACCATAGAAATATAGACCATCAACTTGCTTACCAGCCACCAAGGTTTCTTGTGTGAAAATGGTGAAAACAACACATATTTTCATCAATGACAACATGGAACTTATTGTCCTTGGTCAATTTGTACACAAACATTTGGTTGACATAGTATTCTAGCATAATAAATTCATTTGGTAAGATTACATTATCACTTATTTTTAAAAAACCATTTGTAGTCAGCAAAGCTTTAGATTTATTTGGATGTTTAATTGTCATATTGAAGTCGGTGACATCTATTTGATTGAACATGTCTTTATCAAACATAACCATATGCTGGTTTTTACCAGAATCAACAACCCATATAATGGAGGATAAAGATGGGACATTAGCAAAGAAAAACATCATTTAAAGAAATGTGTTTTGAACCACTTCCACCGGTTATTCATTCAAAAGCATAGAAGTTTTGTAATCATATCAAACATAAGAGAATGAGAGGTATTAATAGCTTTTAGGAGATATGATCCATTTTTGTTTAAGGTATCATAATGTGACATAGTAGTTTTAGTACCTGTTCTATTATTTTTTCTACATTTAGGCTTGTACTCTTGAGGGTATCCAACAATTTCAAAACATCTTTCTGCAATGTGCCCTAATTTGTTGCAATGTGTACATTTTATGTTTGGGCTTGGTCTTATGTTCAACCTTTTTTTATTTTGAAAAGATTGATTAGTTTTGGACCAAACCATACATTTGAACTCTTGAAGAAGTATTTGTGTTTCTTTTTGATTCCTTCCTACAAATTATTAAAAAAATATTATTTATAATATGGAGGGAATCTTTAGTCAAAAGATTAGCTCTTGCTGGTTGATACACATCATTAAAACCATAAATTTGCATTAAACAATAGAATCTTTTGTTTCATTACATGTACATAAGGGTATTTACACATTGCATCAAACAATTTCCACATTGTGTTACGCTTGTGATAATTTTTAGCCATAGGCATACCATTTCCTGAGACCAAATTAGTTTTTTGAAATATACCAAACACAATTGATCCATCCACTTTATCATATGGCCCTTTAAGGTCCACTCAAACCTCAAACGCTAGTTTAGAATAAACTTGACCCACATACAACTCATCACACACAATTAACAATCCAACTAAGTGCAATTGAGTTACATCTATCCTTTTGCATACCAAGTGTTTCATTTTCAGTAGACCATTTACAATTTCCATCTATAAATCTTGTTTATTTTAGCTTGTAAAGTAAGTTTCATTGCATTAGTCCACACAATGTATTTTTTAGTTCTTTTTAGTTTAATTTTCATAATGGTTAGACAACTAGAGTTGCTTGGAGGCAAATATTTTAGATCACTAACAATTTATTCCTGATATGAGTTTTATTATTTATAATATCCTCTTCTATGGTCATGAATTTAGTTTATTTGCAAAAAAAAAAGTAAGCAACACACAAAAATTCCCAACATGGCAAGAGCATGATATCACCACTATAATGGCGGAACAAGATTAGAAAGTGAAGGATATGCAAACAACCAAAAGAATTAAAGTTCACACACATGAGATGTACAATTAACAGAGATAGACCGGAGAGATATGCAACACATGACAACAAAGTATAATTTATGTAAAAGTAAAAGGAAAAAAATAGAAGGTAAATAAATCCTCACAAAAAAGTTTCAAATTAGGGTGCTTTAGCAACCACAAGATCTCTGTTGGTTTGGTGTTTAGTTAGCGGTGGGGTTCTTCATAAACAAACAAGCAGCAAAAAAACATGATAAATATCTCCAATCAATAAAGACAATTTATGTTTCTAAAACCTCAGAACCCGAAGAGATAGGTGACGCCATGAACAGATTCTCTACCAGAGTTAATTACTAGAAAAAAAATAAGTCTTTCCTTCTAGAAATCAAAAGCCTAACAACTCTGATACCAAATTAAAATGGTATGAACATATTGAGAGTTTTTTAACTTGAAGAACAAGTGGTTGAATACAGGAGCAAAAAGATTCAGATGTATATCTGATTCAAAAGATAAGAAAAAAATATAACAATTAAGACTTGATCAATTTTCTTATCATTACCCATTATAGAGAGGGTGCACATATAAATATTATCAAGAGAAAACGGTCGAATCCTCATTGAAGGAAATGATTTAATTGATAGCTATAAATTAAAGGTGAAAATGGGAAGGGATAAAAGTGATGACTGGTAAAAAATGAAATTGAAGATTCCTCTCTTTTGCTCCAAAAATACCATTAAAACCCATTTGCAAAACAAAGAAAAAATAAGAAATTAAGAAATACATATATTGGATTATTAATTAGGATATATTTAGTGGTTAAGAATTGAGTGAAATTACTGTAGTAGTCCCTATTTATAAGAACAAAGAAGATATCCAATGTTGTGATAACTATGGGGGAATTAAGCTACTAAGCCATACCATCAAAGTATGGGAGATAGTAGTGGATACTAGAATTCAAAGGGAAACTCAGGTGACAGTAAATCAATTTGGCTTCATGCCAAGGGTAGTTTACTACGAAGCAATACATATCCTCCAAAGGGCCATGAAAAAATACTCAAAGTAAAAGAAGGATCTTCATATGGTATTTATTGACTTAAAGAAGACATATAAGAGCATGCCTTGCAAACTAATTTGAGATAGTGTACAAGATAGAGGGATACTTAGGAAGTATATAGATACAATAAGGGATATGCATGATAGAACTCAAACTACAAGATATAGGAGATACGGATTCTATCAAGGTTGCTTACACCAAGCGTTGAGCCCATTTCTATTTGTGGTAGTCTTGGATGTGTTATCAAAGGCAATGTTAGGGACAATGTTGTGGTGCATGCTTTTTGTAGATGATACTATCTTACTTGATGAAAGTAAAAGGAATATGAATGAGTTGTTAAAGGAATAGCGAACGACTTAAGAGGGCCAAGCGTTAAGGATCAGTTGCTCGAAGAATGAATACCTCTACTACACTTTAGAGGGCCAAGGGTTAAGGATCATTATAGCAATGAACTTTCAAATATTTAGGATCATATGTTCAGGGAGGTAGAGAGATAAATAGTGATGCTACACGTCATGTTCAGGCAACTTGGTGTAGGTGGATGGCAACCTCAGGGTAGTGTGTTGAAAAAAACTTTCCGAGTAAGTTAAAAGGGAATTTATAGAGTTGTAATACTACCAGCTATGCTATATAGAATGGAGTGTTGAGCAGTCAAGAAAATGCAAGCACGCAAGATGGAGGTAATAGAGATAAGAAGTTTAAATAGATGTACAGGCATACTATGTTATACCAGATAAGGAATGAGTTTTCTAGACATAGCTTAAGAGTAGCTAGACATAGCTTAAGAGTAGCTAGCATAGAAGATAAGATAAAAGAAGGGTGATTAAGATGGTTTGGGCATGTTAAGAGGAGACAAATGATAGCATTAGTTAGAATAGTAAAGAAATTCAATATAGATGGGAGGAAGAGTAAAGGTAGGCCCAAACTAACTTAGGAGGAGAAATTAGTCAAGCTTTGTTAGAGTTACATCTCTTTAAGGACTTGGTCTAGGATAAAATTATATGGAGAAATAAGATCAAGGTTCAAGACATCTAAAGGATGGTGTGGTTTCTTATATGGGTCTTATCTAGTAGCCATTGCATGGTAGTAAATGATTATTTGTATTATTGTACAACTAGCGCTTATGGTTGACATTTGTATAGTGTTTCGTTAGTGATTATTGCTTATCATTGTTTAGTGTATGCCTTTGTTCACTAGTTTATAAGGATTTCTTGAATTTTCTTTGCTCATGTATTATCATTATATAACATGTGGTATCCCGAGTACTATGTTCCTTTCATATTATGTGTTATGATTCAACTATACTTACTAGAGCTGAGGGTCTCTCTAGAAGCAACTTCTTTATCCCATCTGATAAGGGTAAGGTTTACCTACATCTCATCCTAATTGAACCCCATCTATAGCCTTGCTATGGACGAGCTATACTAGGCATGGTTACGGTTATGGAATTGAGTGCATATATAGACACACACATACATCTTATTACATTTACACTAGTTTTGAGAAATAAGTTGAGGGATAGTGAATATTGTAAGGAGTGTTAGTGCATGAATAGAAAAATCTTTTAGAAATGTTTCTCTTTGTTAAGTATTGCTTTGTTCCGTAAAAAATTATCTTTGTGAGTCATTTTCTAAAAAATGATGATATCTTTGAAAAATCTTAAGCTTAAGGGCATCTAATTTATTAAGGAGCTTTTGTGATGACAAAGAAAGTTCAAGTATGGTATTTTTTTATACGTCTTAGTTTATGCATAGTTTTAATTAACATTTCTCGTTGATTTTATTGTCTTTTCATAGATATATTTAAATTGACACATGTTTTCTTTATTATTTGTTTTTACAATTTTTTTAAATTAAAGAAAATATGAAGATTTAAAGGTTAGTAACCGTGATGTCGAAAAGAGTTGAAAAATGTCAAAGTCAACAAAGTAGGATACAAACCATATGATAAGGATACACCCTGTATTGAGTGACATAGAGAAGAATAAAAAAAGTCAACCAGAGCCTTTTGAAAACCCGCTAGACCCCGTATTAGGAGGATACATATAACATTCCCCTAAATACTTGAACCTAAATTTCAACTATAAAAATAAAACATGATGATAGAATTTAGGGGAGTTCAACCAAACGTTAATTGCCACTGAACTTGGATTGATTTTGGAGTTTCTTGGAGCTTAACTAAAAACTTATTTATGTAGGAACCATATGCCAAAAGTAATAAGCTATCCCTTTTATAAATTCTAATACAATACAATAATCAAAGAAAGTAGTAATTACAGTGCAACTTACTACTGAAATAATATAAATTATGAATACAAAATGTGAAACTAAATTTGTGGCCAAGGCTTCATGTTTAACACGGTCCTTTAATACAAATTCTGACTCCCAATAAAACTCAAATGGTTTCCTAGGGTACAAAGGCCGAAGCTATATGTATGATCGGGGAAAACTATAAACCCAAAAGTATACCATGTAGTAGAGAAGAAGTGTCACACCGGGGCCTAAGGAGGGTGGGACGTCACAGACTAGCAACATACATAGCAGCGGAAACGAACCATCATAAGAGCACACAAGGAGAGAAATCACATGGCATGACATTTTACAAACAAAATCCAGGCTATAGAAGCCGAGTCCAGTCACAATGGATATGATTCAGTACAAATTGTATCATAAGTTTAAATAACATGTTGTACACAAGGGGTAATCAAGCTAAACCAATGTCATGGGGTCATAGTACTAGGTCATCCATAAGTCTTCTAATCAAGCTAGATCTCGATCAAGGATTTCCTGAAGCATGCTCAAAAGAATTTTGTGTCAACTAAAAAGTTGGTGAGATAAAGTTCTTAAAGTTTAAAAACGAAAGGACTCTTCAAATCCGTAAGTTAATTATAAAATCATAAGTATCACTATTGTGGGGTCACAGTCAACCCTGCACTCAGTCTCGGCCAGACTCTTCTAAACTTGTGTTTATACAAGTTAACCCATAGGGAGAACTAAGCCTTAAATAGTGCACCATACCTGCTGGATGGTTCACCATAGTATCTTACAAAAACCTGTCATATGACACATATGACCCCGTAGGATCTCAGTGTGGTACTCTTCCTATAGTGTCATTGGGCTATGATGGAAGGCACTACGTGTGGGGGATTCCCCAAGTAGATCTACCCATATAAAACAAGTAGTTCATAAAAGAATTAATGATTGTAAGATAAAAGTATAGTAGGTTACAACAAATATCATAATATAAAAGCATCTCATAACAATATGATAATAGTTTCAATCCAAAAACAACATGTTCCATCCCAAAACAGTTAGTAAAAAGGGATCACTAAAACTCACTTTAGAAATTAAGCAATAGATCTTCACGTATAGAAAATGATTCATCCTAGCACCCTAACATCAAGATTAAAGTAATAAGATAAATGCTCTATGGTCATTACAGATGTAATTAGATGTTTTATACGGTTACATGTTCCATAAGCTTTGATTCGATAACGATTGAGTTAAAAAGTATCCTTTTTAGGAATGTTAGGTTTTATTAATGTAAATGACAAGTTTCAATGCATATAACCAGATTGTTGTAGTGATAACAAGTTTATCAAGTGGCCTTTTATTCATACGGGTCGAGTTTTTGGTGAATTTGTAGAATTTACACTTTAGTCCCTCAATTTTTAAAATTTACAGTTTTTTCCCTAACGTTTGTTTTCTTTCATTTCATGACTTATGTGACCCCTTATTAGTTTATAGGAGTTTAATATTATACTTTTAGCCATTTAAACTCCAGTTTTGCAGAACTTAGCTCGGGGTAACCTATCACACATTCTTTTAGTTACCTGTTACGGTAAAGCCGACAATTTCAAGCGTTTAGTTTTAAAATCTTTCAAATTTTGACCTGTATCCTTTAATATTATTTTAAGGGATTTTAATAAGATTTATAATCTGTTTAAAATGTTTCTTTGAGTTATTTTGGCTAAAAGCTTTGTTTTTCGAATAATCCGTGTAAAGACTTGTTTTTACCCGCAACCGGGCACCCAAATATGTATTCATCCAACTTTTCACCAAAATATAAATTTAAGGTCTCTACTTACTAAAACAATGTGACTTTTATATAGTTTAGGCTTCTCAATTTGTTTTTTTGAATTTATCCAAATATCTCCCTGTTTAGGCATATTTTTGTTAAATAAATCCATAAAATTCACAATTTAACCCAATAAATTACAAAATCCGAATTTTATCACTAAAATAAATATTTTAGGGCCTTTAAATTTTATGTTCTAAGTTTTTCATGTTATGACTAATTTCTTGAATTATTTCCAGTTTTCAGGTCACCAAATAAGCTTGTTTTGCCTACTATACCATTCTTTTTACATTTTCATCCATCATCGCCAATTTCCAACATTTAACATTACTAAAATACTTGAAGTAAATATTATCTCATTGGTTATACATGTATGGCATAGGTGTTGCTTTTAAAGGGTGTTTTACATCATTTACACATGTGTAATCATTATTGATTGTACATAAACGTCCCAAAATCTTTTTATAACTTTCAAAACAGATTATTATGATGTTCATAAGCTTTTTTTAAGTAGGTTTTTAACTTTGGTTTGGAGGGTTTTCAAAACAAGTGGATAGATGATGCTAAAACACATAAAAAATGGGTTTTCAAGGTGAAACCTTATGCACAAACCCTAGATTCACGGGTTTCCCTTAGAATGTACCTTGATTGAAGTTGAAAGTTCCACAAAGGTAGTGCTATAGCCTTAAGTTTTTGTTTAGAACAAGAAAAGTAGGATTTTTGATAGTTAAGAGGAGTAAAACTCAAGCAATAGCTTGGTTCGGGTGAGATGAATCTTACACATCAAGGATGTAGTGTTTTTAGGAAGGTTAGAAGACTAGATGAGCTGATGAGATTCAAAAAAAGGCTGTAGTATCCTGTTCTTGTGAGAATCTTGCACAAAACTCACTAAATCTCACTTTCTAGCTTGCCTTGCACTTGGTTGATGTTGGGATGATGTTAGTATTCGAAGATTATGGCTAGAATGGAGAAGAATGCATAAATATTGAGGGGTTTGTGGCTGAATTCGTGAAAGAGGGAGAGGGGGAAGAGGTTGAGAAAAAAAATGCATGTATGGGGAAGAGAGGGAAATATAGAGTGTTTAAGGGAGTTTGGTCAAATCAAGGAAAGGTAGTGTCACACCCTCAATTTCCACAAACGGGGTTTTACCGTTAGGCGTGTGACATACCAGGATCTCAGACACAGTCATATCGAACGACACTATATGAATTTAAAATAAACATTTAACTTCATTCAACAGAACATAAACAAGGTTTACAATAGTGCGGAAGCGTTTACAAAAGTGGTAAATCCATTACAGAACTGCTACAATAGCCATGTTTATATAAAATATTCAATGCTGAAAATAAACTAGATGAATGCATGTCCTGAGTGCATTTCCTGAAGCGTGCCTCAAAAGCTTATGTGTTCCTGTGACCTGAGAAAACATGCTAAAATGTGT
>BJCO01464721.1:0-26788 GCA_018326465.1 Flaveria floridana | reverse complement strand
ACATGTTAATGTACCTAGTTTATGAGCTTTAATGTAAAAGTCTTTCATGTCTTATACATGTGTAATTGATGTAATGGTTTGAATGAATGATATAAAGTATGTTGTGATGTTTGATTTATATTTTGATGATGTCATGATTTCATTATATTGAATGTGTTGCACATGTATAAACTAACTATATAGGTTTGATGTTGTTTAATAGTTCATGCTAATGGCCCATGCTAATGGACCATACGCATGAATTCATCATGCTTATGGATCAGTCGCATGACTGAACCAGGAGACTGGATCAGTCGTATGATTGGAACATAAGACTGACTCAGTCGCACGACTGAACCTTCAGTCATGCATATGACTCAATCGTATGATTCAGTCGCACGACTGAACCATGCTAATGGTTCAGTCGCACGACTGAAGACACCAAACATATAAATACCACTTAATTCGTGGAAAAACGGAACAATTGATAACACTTCGAATACCTACGTACCCTAGCCGTCCAGAGCGTCCCTGTTCATTATTCCAACTTCATATTTCATTTCTGATCAATTCTTGTTCGTTCTTAATGTTTGTTTCATCGTAGGATTGATCAGATTGTCGTTCTCACTGATTGGATCGCCAATCAAATAGGATTCCGTACTATTTGATCTGGTTTCACGCATTATCAGTTAGTACGCCATACGCACACGGTCCGAACATACATGGCACATTCTTTTATGCTAAAGGAAAGACTAATCAATATTTGGTTTATATAGAAAGCAAGAAACTTCTCCTGAGGGAGATGTTTCCTGCAAATCCATCTTGTACATGTTCCCTTTCCTGAGGGCTTCGAGCAGGATATGCTCTTAAGGAATGACCACACCAGTCTTGAGAAGAATACACGTATTCTCAGTGAAGAGGATGTTGTGTCTCTGATCATAAAATTAGGATACACTCAGTAAATTATACCCAAGCTCCTTAATAAAGTTTACCTTTTTAATGATAAGCTTACCATTTTTGACCCTGCCCCTTCAAGTAATGTAACCTCTTGCATCTCTTCCGAAAGCAACTGGCCCTCCATGAATTTTCCCAAAGTTTTGAAGGAAAGAGCCATTGCCTGTCATGTGCCTGGAACAACCACTGTTAATGATCCATACATTCCTTTTTGTCTTTAGTTGTTCCTGCACAACAAGGAGAAAGTTAATTACATTTGGAAACCCAAGCCTCATTGGTCTTGGGCCTTTCAAAATGAACTGAAGACCATACAATAGTAATTGATCCTATGTTAAGAGTTTGGGCATCATTTGTTGTTATTAATGAAAAAATTCTAGTCACTTTGTCTTCCTTAATCTTCCACACCATATTTGGAAGATTAGACTTTACCTTTAATACTTCAGAAGTTTTGGAGACTGACCCTTCGGAAGATCTTGCTTTCACTGCAGCAAGCTTCGGTGCCTCGGAAGCATTCCTTTCTTTCGAGACCAATTTATCTTCTGAATGCAAGTTTTCACTTCTTCATTTCTATTCCGGAGCATCCGAAAGGAAGAGTTTTTCCTTCCAAAGCTTTCTTCGTTTTGTTCTTCTTAGAAGTCTTCTTCTTGGTTATGTGGATAGTACTTTTAGGATTGTAGATAAAATCCTTGGCAAGATGACAAGTACTTCCACACATAATGCAATCAACTGGCTTTCTTCTGAGAAACTTCTTGTGAATAGAAGGCTAAGCTTGATCACTTTACAGACAATAGAATGTGTGGAGGAGCTATCTCACTAGATCCTAGTCCTTGTTTTTTCTGATAACACACTTTTGCATGCAAGGATGAGGATATTATGTTCTTGAAGGTCTTTTATTCAAGAACACATTTCTCTGCCCTGGCTTTGCTGATCACAAGCTTAGCCAGGCATTGAGTTAACTTAGTGATGAGATCTTTGATCTGAGTCCTGTAGTTGGTATGTTAATGTTTAAGAGTAGAAATGGTTTTCTTTAAATCTTCTATTTTTATGTTTGTAATCATTTTCAGCTCTTTTGATTTAGCTTTTAATATGTTTAAGGACTCAAGATCAGATCTCATTTCTAAGTTATAGGACCTATATCTATATACTTTAACAATGCATTTTGGGGTACAAAGATGTTCCCATACCTTGGCTTATTCATGATTTGCCATCATTGCTTGGTTTCGAGATACATCTTCGATCAACCTGGAAACTCAAATCAAAGCCTCCTTATTCAACAACAATTGCAGCTTGCTGCTTGGGCTTCTCACAGTGTAGTTTGACCTGTGTTGTGCTAGGCCACCATTAGTCCTTGGTGCCTTGCACTCCCTAGGAAAGTGTCCTATTTGTTTACAGTTGTAAAACTTCACTTTGCTTTTGTCCAGCCCAAACTTTCCACTAGACACATTGCTGGGAAACTTCCTCCCAATCCTCTTGTAGGATTTCTTGGCTCTATGAGTGAGAAGAGACATCTGTTAGACTATGAAGAGACATCTGTTGGACTATCTCCATGTACTCCAGGTCATCTGGATGGATACCGTCCAAATCTTTAAGGGTGAAAAGAAGTTGCCTATGCTTTCATCAGTAGACATAAAGGCTTGTGATGAGTTTGTCTCTTGGAATAGGCTTCCTTGGATGTAGCTCTCCCTTGGTGTCTCTCAAAAAGTGATGAAAGGGCCCTTTTATGAGTTTTCTAGATAAGAGCTGAGATGATGTTGCGGTTCTCTATAATCCCTTTTAACCATATGAAGGGCAGAACTCTGTTGATTGTTGGTTACCAGACGGGTTTTGCATGTTCATCTCCACCTGATAACCACTAAGTATGCCATACAACTCAGCAAGAGTAAGGGTCTTGAGATTTTCATTCCTCTTAATGACCACACAATAGTGTTTCCATTATCTTGGAACAAAGGACATGAACATTCTCATAATATCCCTATTCTCCAGTTTGACTCCAACATCCATTAGAGTATCCACAATCTCAAAATACCTAAATTATTGTTAAGTCATATTTTCACCTATTTGAAGGTGAAATTCTTAAGTTGCTGCTTCAAGTGGTCTTTCTTATTCTCTTTAGCTTCACTAGACCCTTCATACCTCAGCTTTAGTGCATCCCATAGTTGGTTGGTAGTTTTGCACTTCTTGAAGCCTCTGCAGATGGAATTCGGAAGAGCAGTTTAGAGGGCAGTCATGGCTTTTTGATCTACATCTATTCTCTTCTTGTCTTCTTCAGAGTAGTCAGTCACTTCCTTTGGAATCATGCCACCTCCAGCAGCAGCTGAAGAGGTGCATGGAATATGCGGTCCTGAGGTAATAGACATGGGAGTCTATTACCTCAGGACTTTGTCCTTGAAGCTTTGGAAGACTTCATCTTTGGCTTTAAAAGATTTGGTCTTTGGCTTCGGAAGATTTTCCACTTAGAATATCTTTCCATAAAGAGTGTAAAACTTCCGAAGTTACTTCTACCTGTTGTTGGATCAAATGAGACTGGTGTAACCGAAACTACACATAGAAGATCTTGAGTGCAACTAAGCAAAGACTTTCAAAGACAAAGATATTCTTCTGAAGCAATATTGAAGATCTTACAAAGCCAAGGATGAAGAACTTCCAAAGGAAGAACTTAGTCTTCCTTGAGTAAGTAGATCTCCTTCCGAAGTACAACACTTAGAAGATTCAAGACAAAGTATTTCAAAGGAAAAAGTCATGAAGACTTGATCTAAGTGTCAGAAGAAGTTATCTCTTCCGAAGTATAAATGGTTTCGGAAGAACTTATTCTTCTGAAGCAATTTTGCCTTCGAAAGAACTAACTATGGACTAGTGGATGTAAGTATGGTCTGACCGACAAGTTTGATATACAGCATGGCATTTTCCCACGCCCATGTAGTTGACCATACTTTATTCCACTATTCACTTTTACCAGTTAGTATAGTTACCAACTTTAGTAGTTGACCCAACTATGTGTGCAAATTGGATAAAGCTCTTTATGGGTTACACCAAACACTTAGGATGTGGTATGAGACATTGTCTCAGTTTCTTCTAAAGAATAGCTACACCAGAGGCACCATAGACAAGACATTGTTCGTAAAGAAGTCTGCCAAGGATATGTTACTTGTACAAGTCTATGTTGATGACATTATATTTGGTTCATCCAATGACCAAATGTGCAAAAACTTTAAAAGCATCATGAGGAAGAAATTTTAAATGACTTCTATGGGAAAGATTGATTTCTTCCTAGGAATTCAATTGAAACAGATAGAAGAAGGGTTCTTCATCAATCAATCTAGGTATGTCAAGAATATATTATAAAGATTTGAGATGAAAGATTGTAAGCTAGCCAAGACACCTATACAAAGAAATCACAATCTTAGTCCTGATTCCAAGGGGGGACACTGATCAGTATCAGTACGGGGAAATTATTGGACCTCTAATGTATCTCACTATAAGCAGACCTGATATCATGTTTGCAACTTGCATGTGTGCAAGATATCATGCTACTCCTAAGGTGTCTCACCTAATTGTTATTAAACAAATTCTTATATATCTTCAAGTAGCTCCCAAACTAGGCCTTTGGTATCCTAAGAACAAGGATTTCAATATTTGTGGCTATATTGACAGTGATTATAGTAGCTCTAACATCAACAAGAAATCCACATCAGGAGGATGTCAATTCCTTGGTGGAAGGATCATCGGTTGGCAATGCAAGAAGCAATCATGTGTCTCTACATCAACTGCTGAAGCTGAATACATTGCTGCTGCTAGCTGCTGTGCTCAACTGCTATGGATTCAGAATCAGATGTTGGACTATGGTTTTAACTTCATGGAGACTCCTATCCACATAGACAACGAGAGTGCTATTTCTATCATAGAAAATCCAGTAAAGCATTTCAAGACAAAGCATATTGACATCAAGTATCATTTCATTCGAGATATAAATGGGAAAAACTTGACCAAACTAGTCAAAGTTGATTCAAACGAACAATATGTTGATTTGTTCACCAAAGCCTTTGATGAACAAAGATTTAAGTATTTAAATACGGCTCTTGATTAGTAAATCTCTTTTGAAATTCTTTTGAAAATATGTTATGTCTAATTTGTCAATTTACAATCTAAGCCTGTTACAAAATGTTTTCTCCAAATTCTCTAAGTATAAATTCTTCCGAAGAGAAACTTACCCTCGGAAGATAACTTTATTTTTCTTCGGAAGGCAAATTCCTCTGTACAAGTATTCTCTTCTGAATAGTTTTTAACCTTGGAAGATCATTTGATCACAGATCAAGTTTCCTTCTGAAGGCTGCTAACTTCCTCTCTCTTAAGAACACTACCCTCGGAAGAAAATTTGTCTTGAAGACATAATTAACTTCGGAAGATAAAGTAACTTCGGAAGACAATCAAGAAGAGAAACTCAAATGTTCTTTCGGAAACAATTTTACTTTCGGAAGAAAACTAGATTGTGTAATGGAAATCTTTAGGCCCCACTCCGCAAAAAGTAAGATTTTATGAAAGATTGTCGGAATATTTTTAATGATTTATCCTTACCGCCCCTGTCAAATCAAACCGCATAGTGTCACTTCACCTTATCGGTTTGCACTTTTGCCCTATATTTAAAATTTTCTAACTTTCTTTTCTATATTCTTTACCACTGTAAAAGCCCTAGATACCCATTTCAATTACCTTCTTCAAATTCAAATTCCCTCCCTCAAACAGTACCTTTGAACAATGGCTCTAAACCCTCAAAACAACCAAGTCTCCATCCTTGACTCCTCAAAGGATGTCTATTTTTCCCCAATCATCCAATTCCTGATCCAATCTGCATATCTTCCTACTCTAACGGTTAACCCTACCGTCTATTCAAACCATATGGCTGACTTCTGGGCCAATGGTCAAAATGAAACACTTAACAATGAAGGGTTATCAGGTTTAAAGTCTGTGGACAAGAAATTATTATGAGTGAAACCACCATAAGAGAACCTCTGGAACTCCACGACGCAAGAGCCCTCACTGAGTTTCCCAAACCAGATTTAGTAAACAGTTACACCCAAATGGGGTACAGAGGATATGTGAGCAAGTCTACAGTTTATGAATTCAACTTCTCTTACAACTGGAAATACTCGTTGCACATCATACTACACAGCCTGTCAAACAATTAGGGGGTATGATCAAATCCCTTATGATTTGGGCTACCTTGTTCATGGGTTAGTAAAAGGCCTAAAATTTAACTGCTCTTGATTCATGCTGAATAATTTAAGAGGAAATCTCATCAGGAATACATTTTACATGTATCCCTGATTTATTCAGCACATAACCAACTGTGAACTGGATCAGGACAGACTAGAATATGCAAATGTTCTATTAGTTCCTCAAATGAGATCGGGTATATTTAAAATGCTAAAGAAGATATCAACCAAGTTCACTAGAAGGTTCACTCATCTACTTGCAGGTATGCTTGAGCCTATGGCTCCTGGTGACATCCCTGTAGGCCTAGTAGGTGATGAACCCACACCAGACACCACCATTTCACAGCCAATAACTTCCTTCCACCCTATCAAAATTACTTACCAAAGATGACCCAAACGAAACCTTGTTCAATCTACTCTGCTTGAATAAGTTCCCTCAGTTCAAGCCAAAAAGGCTAGAGTGGAAGATAAGGTTCCCACTCAGCCAGAGGTCCAATCATCCTCCATAACTAACCTCAATATTAGTGTTGAGTCTCCTCAGTCTCAACCTGATAAGCCTATTTTCCAAACCTTAAGCCCTCAGGGTGAGTCCCAACACTCCCCTAAGCAGCCAAAAAGGGACAACCACATTACTTGCATAATGCCATTAGATGTTGTCCAAGGTTCTGGGTCATTAGGTATAACTGCTATATCCTTCACTGACTTATTATCCCAATTTGATGAAGCTTTCATGTTTCCTCAGGGCCATGATGTTGATCTTATACACCACTCTCCAGATCAACTCAGCCCTAAGGAACCTCTTATTTCTAGCCCACATCCGTTAGGCCAAACTAAGGTGAGTCGCACAGGTGTGGAGGGGACTCAAGTAGGCTCAGCTGCCACTACTAAATGTGTCTCATTGCCCTCTAAGGACAATGGTAACATTTTTGAGATTGAGTCTACGACAACCTTGCCAAGTGATATCACTGAAGAGACATCAGTTCATAAGGGAAACCAGGGCGCCAAGAAACCACATCTGGTTGTGAGTATGAACATACTAGGTATGTTATCTCATCTCTCCGTGATTGTTCTAAAGAAGATCAAGGAAGTTTGCAACTAACCATTTAGTACCTGTTTTCTAAAGTCTCAAATCTTGAATTCAAGGTTTAGACTTTGGAAAACAGGTTTGCCACTCAGCAACTTGAGATTGAAAATCTCAAGGCCAAACTAGCTGAGACAAAGGTTGAGAAGCCTGTTAGGCATATACCTATTTAGGTCTCTTTAAGTTCTTCCTCTAGCTCATCTACTTCTCAAGATGATGCTACCAAAAAGGGGGACAATGACAAAGTCAAAGCCATAAGGATCTTACCTTGGCCATCTCAACCCCATCTTCAACTTATCCTACACCGTAACACTCCACAACCATCTTCCCATAGCTACCTCACATTGCAATTCAAGTGTATCATAGGATGCTTATTGATCTTCACATATTCCTAACCAAGTTTCTTATAAGCTCCTCACTTGTACAACATTCACCTGTTGTTGCCATAGCCTACTTTGGAGTTGAAGTACTTCAAACGTTGAGTGCACCACCTACCACTAAGAAAGAAGTTGGTAAACCTAAGGTACCTATTAAACCTAAGATTGACTTTGAAGGGGAATTAAGGACTCATGGACCAACAACTAATTTAGTTGGGACAGGTGGTGTCATATCAGTCTCTTCCAAAGCAAAGATTCAAGCTGTGGAAGAGATATCAATCTATTCCGAAGCAAAGATTCAAGCTATAGAAGAGATGTCAATATCTTCTGAAGCAGATATTTAAGTCCTGGAAGGGATTGTTGAACTATCATCATTATCTGATGATCAAATACTTACACATGCTACCCTTGATTTAGCCTCTAAAGTAAACAGTGAAGAATTTCTCAAGACTCCTCTCTCCCAACAAGCACCACAAGATCAACCTTAATCTCCCCAACCTGAATCTTCAAAACCAGAATCTCCAAAGGCAGCATCTTCCTATTATTACAATGAAAAAGGAAAATGACTACTAAAGAGATTCTTGAAGAAGAAAGGCTGGAAAAGCTGGAAAGCTGCTTACTGCAAGCAACAAGGCAACAACAACAGCTCAAGAGTCTATCAACAATAAACGAAGAGTGGAGGTGATTGTTACGCTCATCAATCTAGGAGTAGGTAATGTGGAAATTCTCTTACTCCCACTTGATGAGCTTATAAAAGTGGAAAAGGCAACCTAGCTACAAAAGGAAAAGGAGGTAGCAGCAAGGTTAGCCGAAGAAAATGAGAAGATGAGAAAAAAGGAAGAAGATGAGTACAGGAAAAGGGTGTAAAGGACAACCTTCTTATGCTCCAGAGGCTATTCTCAGGAAGAGCTGACTCTTCATGAAATGAGATGATTTTGTTCCTTTTTAACAAAGAACGACATCAGATTAACAAGGAGAGGAAGAAGGGTGCAAAAGAGAAGGTGAAAGAGAAGAAGAAGACAGAAGAGGAGGACAGACTTGTAGCTTCCAAGGAGGTAGGAGACAAAGCATGGATGAAGGCTTAATGGCTTATCTCAGCTCCTATGGCTTCACAGGAAGACAAGTAGGTCCCATGTCTAAGAAGACCCTACAGCGACATGTCAGTGATATCAAAGCTGGCATTCGCTTAGGAAGAAGGAAAGAGGTATATCAAACTCAAGAAGTATAGAGGATGGTACACAAACCTACACCAAAACCACAACCAATAATACCTGAGCCGACACCTCTTCCCTCTCTATCAAAAGTAAACCCATTACTCAGCCTTACACCCTTAAACCTATATCATCCACCTTAACCTTACCCTCATCCGCTGCTTCTTAACAACCACCACCACTACTCATCCTACAACCCAAAACACAACCTAAAACCCAAAAATTACCCAATCCATCCTCTGAACCATCCAAACCTCTGACATTAGAGGAATTCAGGGAGATCAAAAGGAAGCTCACTAATTTCTCAACCCTGAGCGATATATCTTGTAAGGAAGGGACCATAACACTAAAACACATTGATGGTTCTTCCTGTTCCCTCATAAGAGATGCATTCCTAGATCTACCCTAGGGAACTCTAGACCAATCTCTTCAACTCTTAGCGATAAACTCAACTTCTCTTAATAAAGAAGAGAAAAAACTAAGAAGGAGATTGGTAACCCTACTGGACACAAGGAAAAGGGACAGGCTCCCAAACATTCCCCTCATTCCTAGGAAGAAAATTGTCTAGTGGTGGTTTGGTGAACCTTCTCACAACTTTGTTATGGAAAGGGAGAATAGTGAAGTCAACAGGTTAAATGCTTCATCTTTGCTACACTCAAGCAGATTTGATATTGCTGAGCTAGTAGAGAAACCATTCCCTGATCCCTCCAACTCTAAAGTAGTTGTTCACATAAGAAACCACTTGGACATCCTTCATCTTGTTGAACTAACCAAAAGGCAAGAGCTGAAGAGGAGTTAAAAGTTGAAGAAAGAAGTGAAGTTTTGGTAGCATCAGCCTAGGGGAGTTTGTTGGATCAAATGAGGTTGGTGCAACCAAAACTACACTTAGAAGATTTTGAGTGCAACTGAGCGAAGGTTTCCGAAGACAAGGATACTCTTTCGAAGCATTGTTGAAGATCTTCTGAAGCTTAAGGATCAACAACTTTCAAAGGAAGAACTCGGTCTTCCAAGAGTAAGTAGTTCTCTTTTCGAAGTACAACACTTAGAAGATTCAAGACAGTATTCCGGAGGACAAAGTCATGAAGACTTGCTCAAGTCTCGGAAGAAGTTATCTTTTCCGAAGTATAAATGGTTACGGAAGAAGTTATTCTCACGCCCATGTAGTTGACCATACTTTTTTCCACTGTTCACTTTTATCAGTTAGTATAGTTACCAACTTTAGTAGGTAACAAAAGGTAAGTCATGGACCTGTCATGACTACCTAATCTAGGATAGTATTTTATCTTAGATACCTTACTTCTAGCAATGTAGTATTTGTTTATATGGGAGTTCTAGCTAGTTTCAAAGTATAACTGGCTGTAGATAGTAGTATATATAGTTTCTCAATGTAACTCGCTATGCATGCTTTGTAAGAGTCTTGTAAACACCGAGTTGAGAAGTAATATATACAAGTATCTTAAAAAACTATTTCTTGTGTTCATTAACTTAGTATATTATCATCAACTTAGTTTGAGATTCTGCATCGTCATACGAGTGAAACTTAGTGAGTTTGAGAGAAAATATTGTGTTGAGAGACAAACACCGATCCTGCACTTGTACATTAGTGCATACATGCTGGAAGCTTTTTGGTTGCTTTGGTTGCATCAGACTTTCTAATATAACCTTACACTTTTGTATTAGTGCCATTGTGCATAATATAAATTACGGCTTTGGATGTAATTTTTAGATTTAACTTTAGAATTCCTTTATCAATCACGTGCTTTCTTTAGAACACCTTGCAACTTAAGCTTCTTTTACTTACAAACTGAAAATTATAGAACATAATATGATCTTTCCTGATCCTGTTAGGATTTCTTAAGTATGTAGCTACTTTCACATATACCCATTCAAATTACTACTTGTTATTCAAGAATATTCTTGAGTGTTCAATGATATTTTAGTGAAACATTTGGCATTATGCTCATCATGTTGTATGACGTACGTGAATTTTATTTTACATACTAAGTATTTATGAAAAGTATATTTGCCAAGGCAAATTGGAATTCATTAGTCTATTGTAGTACCGACATGAGTTACACTAATTAACATATGGTAGAACTGCTATATCTTGAAATTTTAAAGATTATGTTAGAAATAATAAAGAGAATTGAGTTTTAAGGGACATGTTGATCCATTCCAATAGATTATCATTCAAAGGTTTTACGACTTTTAGGATATCAATAAAAACCTGATCCAAACTAGGATTTACCATCCTGCCTGTTAGGAATATAATCATTCAAGGTTCATTAATAACTGATATTAGTATGCTCCCATTAACTCTATTTAGCAATAATTCCTATAACTAGGAAAATATTCACCAGACCTACATACAACAGGATTTGAACCCACAACCATTTGGTTAAGGAACACACCTTTTACCATCAAACTTTCCCACTACTTATTTTGAAGAGTTAATTACACGATTGGTCCTTGTGCTTTGTCCATATTGCAATATTGGTCCGAAGTTTTGAGAAATTATAGGTTTGGTCCTTACTGATTACTAAACTGTAATATAACTGGTCCCTGACACTAACCTCTTTTAAGTTTTTCAGTTAAGTGGATGTTAAAAGACCAAATTACCCCTTATTATTAAAATATATAATAAAGTCTATATATTAATTCATGTAGGGCCTACTTTTTAAATTAATTATATTATATACATATATATATACACACACACATACCTCATCATCTTCACCACCTGCAACCACCTGCAACCACCATCGCCTGCACACCACCACCATTGCCACGCTGGTGGGAGACAGAAACATGGAATGATCAGGAATATGTAAACAGGCATGTAACTGAATTGAAACAAATTTCGTTGCCATTTAATAACTCCGTTAGTTAGCTGACCTCACGTGAAATAGAAACATGGGTGACTTTACACTAGAAGATCCCAATGGTACAACTGGTGTTGAAGCTGAAGTGGTGGTGATGCCTTCAAGAGGGCAAGATTCAGTGGTTGAGGGTGCTAGTATCATTCAAAACACTAATTGTTCATTTTTTGGGAAATTATTAGCATGGGAGAGTGAGGATGCTTATGCACCTAAGGGTTAATCTACTATGAATGGTTTTAGAGTTACACTTGTTAACAATTGATGTTTAGAACTATAATACTTCATTTCTGGTGTAACATGAAGTTTATTTCAGAAAATTTTTGGTGATCGGATGGTTCACTGGTAGTAACTAGAACATAAATTACTGAAAACTAACAAGAAGAATCAAATTACTAAACTAGTGATGATGATTGACGATGATGGTGGTGGCCGTCGGTAGGAGTTAGCTTGCACGGTGGTGGCCGGCAGTGGGATGAAACACCAGCGGTGGTGTTCGAAGGCGCGGGGGTAGGTTAGGTATTCAATATACTCAACTGAAGTTTTTTCTCAAAACCATTGTAAGCTCGGTAGATGCCCGGAGACGTCGCCGTCCACCGGTCCCTGGCGTAGGTAGGGTGGGAATCGAAGTTGTAGAGGTGGGGGTTGGGTGTGTGTGTGTATATATTAACAAAAGTGGGTCCTACCAATTTTTATTACTTTTTTATTTGTTTTGTCTTTTATAAAGGGTAAAAATGACTTTTCATATTTAGTTAACAGTAAAAACTAACGACCATCCACTTTAGGGACTAATAGTGTTATGATTTGGTAAACAGCTGGGACTTAACCTGTAATTTCTCAAAAGTTGGGACCAATATTGTAATATGAGCAAAGCACAGGGACCAATCATGTAATTAACTCTATTTTGAAATATCATACCATCAAGTGCATTTAAGAAACTACAACAAGGTTGATCGTAACATCATTGATTATTTGTCATTTTGTTGTGTGATCTTCTAGGATCAACCTCGTTAGTAATATTGTCATATATTACATGGACGTGTACATCTGATAATATATACATGTACATACATACGGGAGGTTCAAGAGGGAACTAATGAACCTTTTTCAGCTACATATTTTGATATTAACTAGTGGTTATTAGAGTTAGTTTTTTCAGATTTACATTTTAGAGTTAGGATTTTTTGTTAATGTTTTTGATACAACCTTTAGGGTTAAGTTTTTCGGTTTAACTTTTAGAGTTAGGAACTTTTTTCTTTTTTTTTTTGCATAAGGGACTTAGCCTTGGTAAATTTTATTAATCTCAACATTTTTAGCTTTTAAAGTTTAGATGTTAGGGTTATGTTTTTGGTAGGTTTTTAGGTTTAGCTTATAGGGTTAGGCTTTTAGGATTAGGTTTTGTGGTTCTGGTTTTTTTTAGTTTCGCCCTAAGGTTATGTTTTTCTGGGTTTAGATTATAGGATTAGATTTTCATGAGGTTTTTGGGTTTAGGTATAGGGTTAGGTTTTTTAGTCATGGTTTTAGCTTTAACTTTAGAGCTTAGGTTTTATGGGTCTAGCTTTTAGTATTACATTTTTCGGTTAGTTTTTTAGATTTAGTGTTTAGATTTTAGCAGTTATTATTAAGGAGTAGCTTTTCAAGTTTTCTATTTATCCTTTAACTTGTTTTTTCATAGTTTGAAATTATAGTTGAGACTCATTTCCTAGTTTCCTAGTTTTCTTATTTTATAGGTTTTCAATTAAACTCTCCCCTACACACATACACCAGACTTCACCCATCTATGTTTGATTTTTTCTTATGATTTCATCATCTTGGATTACTAACTAGTATCAGTAGTGATCCATGTCACCTTCCTACATGCTATCAATGATTTTGGGATACTCTTGAAGCATGGTGGGTTGTTGTTGAAGGTGATGGCTGCGAGTGATCTTGATTGCAATCTCCATCTATTTGGTCATCCCCATGGTTGAGCAACAAGCTATGGTTAATCGTGATTTCATAATTATACTTGGTTTTTATCCGATGAAGATCTAGAGTAGGTTGGTCTTACCATAGTTGTTAGGTTCTTTTTGTTATATATGTATTAGGTTTAATGTTAGTTTATTTCTATAATGTAATTTTGCAGTTTGTTTTGTGTTTAGTATAGTTTCTCTGACCAAGCGAAACTACGAGCGAAACTATAGTTTCGCTTGTAGTCAACTGAGGTAGGTCACCCCGCAAAACTGTGTTTCGCAGCCGGGTGAAACAAAGATGTGGTCAGGACAGTTTCGCTGTCCAACCAAACTGTCAGCGAAACTATAAACTGCTATATATTGTAATGACCAAACTTTATGTGCAAAGTTTTGCACCAACCCTAATACGAATATTCTTCTTTGCAATTCTTTTCTCATTGACTTTTTGGCTGGAAATCACATTGTTATTCATCTTTGAGCCTTTGCTTGTTCTTATGATTATGGTTTTGGCCATCTTTGCTATTCATTTGAAAACCATTATTTAGTTTGTTGCTTGAGCCTTATTATAGTGGGATTATTGAGTGTTATTCATCATTTGCACTGATTAGCGATCATGGTAGACCAATAATATGGTATCAGAGCCATGGTGCTCTTGATTTGTTGAGGTTTTAGAAGGTTTTTGAGAAAAACATTGTTCCATTAATTTTAGATCTTCTAGTGTGCATTTTTAGCTTGAAAATCTATTGGAAAACATCTGTCTTGGGTGAAGGAAGATAGCCTAAACATCCAATCATCAATTCATGTTGATTTGGGTGATTTCTGGTTGATTTCTTGCACATAAAGGCGAATAGAAGCATCCAGTGAAACTGTGGGTTTCGTCCAGCAAAACTATCACAGTGTCAGTGAAACTATCATCTTTGAACGAAAGTTCTCTTTAACTTGTTGCTAGAATAAGCGAAAGTGCTACGGAAATTATCATCAAAACAAAAGTTCTACTAGTTTCAGCAAAATTACCAGCGAAACTAGGCTTCTTGAAACAAATCAAAGCTGGTTGTTCAGGAACAAACCAGATGATCGAGGGGTTGTAATCAGAAACGAATCAAGGTTGGTTGTTCAGGGATTTGCTCAGGAGGAGGGAATTGACTACACTGAAGTGTTTGCTCTAGTTGCTCACATTGAAGCCATAAGAATCTTTCTTGCTCATGCAGCTCACAAAGACTTTAAAGTCCATCAATTGGACGTAAAGTGTGCATTTCTTTATGGGAACATTGATAAGGAGATGTCTGTCAGCCACTAGGTTTTGAGGATCCTGATTTTCCAGACAACGTTTATAAACTTGATAAATCCTTCTATGGATTACATCAAGCTCCTTGTATCTGGTATGAAACCTTGATGCAATATCTACTCAGCAAGGGTTTTCTCGTGGAACAATAGATATGATACTTTTCAAGAAAGAAGTTGATGGTGAAATGCTGATTGTTCAAGTGTATATGGATGACATCATTTTTGATTCAACAAATGAGAAACTGTGTAGAGAGTTTGAAGAAGTAATGAAGGATCGCTTTGAAATGAGTATGATGGGGAAGTTGTGCTTTTTCTTAGGATTGCAAGTTACGCAAAAGCCTGATGGCATCCTTATTCATCAAGAAAAGTACGTTGTGGAGATTCTCAAGAAGTTCAAGATTGATGATGCCTCACCAGAACTCACTCCTTTCACTACTCAAATTTGTTTAACTCCTGATGATAATGGGAAATCCGTGGATGCTCATCATTATCGCTCCATGACCGGATCTATCATGTATCTCACTACGAGTCGTCCGGATATTACATTCATCGTGTGCTACTATGCCAGTTATCAAGCAAATCCGAAGGAATCTCATGAAAAGGCTATTAAACGTATCTTTCGATATCTTAAAGGGTCCTCTCGTTTGGGTCTTTGGTATCTAAAAGGATGAAACTTTGATTTGCATGCCTATTCTGACAATGATCATGGAGGTTGCAAGATGAACAGGAAATTTGTCACTAGTGGATGCCAGTATCTTAAGGATTGTCTTGTTTTATGGCAAAGCAAAAAGCAGACAACTATATCTTTATCTATAGGTGAAGCTGAATACGTTGTTGCATGAAGTTGCTGTTGCCAAGTGCTTTGGATCCAACATCAAATGATGGATTATGGAATCAATTTCCTTCTTACACCACTCTTCTGTGCCAATGAAGCCGCTATTGGATTTCCGAAAATCCAATCCATCACACTCGCACCAAGCACATTGAAACAAGGATTCATGCAATCCAAGATGCTCGGGAAAAGGGTTTCATAGATATTATTCTAATTGACACTAAAAATCAAAGAGCAGGTCTTTTCACAAAAACACTCGATAAACCTCATTTTTATGAACTGATCTCCATGTTGGGTTTAATATCTTTTTGAAAAACTCTTTTCATAATAAAATGCATAGTCAGTTGTAAATATTTTTTTATCTTTTACCTCTTATGTTTATAAAATCTTTTGAAACTTCGAGTCCCACATTCCATCACTTATTTCTTTTCATGACAAACAGAAATTTCGTTATAGATAGCAATCAAATAGAAATTTCGGGGGAGAATAAAGTTTAAACTTTAAGTTTTTCGACTTTTGGTTTTATCAGGAATCCTAAGAATTTGAAAGAAAAAAGAGTTTGAAGGAGGACAAATGGATTTGTGATGGGATATGCATGGTAGACTCAGCTCAAAAACAAAGTAAACGGTGATCATGTGGCCAAACTAAAAGTTCAAAGAGCTCGGAGATAAGGTTCATTCCCATGACATCTCGGCCTGCACAAAGATACAAATCCTTGTCAAAAAGTGGTTGAGAGTTTCAAATCTCTGTTTTGATCCTCCTAAAATCGCCAAATCTTCCTCACCTAAACCCTGAATTGAGCACCTAGTTAGCAAAAACAAACAATTCTAGTTATGCTGTTCAGAAAAGCCTCTGTTTTGAGTCACTTGTGACTCTTTCAGAATGTACAATAACAAATAAAACAAAGTGCGTGTTTATCTCCCCTGCTATGCGTGAGCATTGACCTGGAGTAATGATCTTCTCTACTATACATGAGTATTGACCTGAAGCTCTCATCAACACGCTTAGATGATCTTCTCTGCTATGCGTGAGCATTAACCTGAAGCTCTCATCTACAAGTATAAGATGATTATCTCCTATGTTATACGTGAGTATAGACCTAGTGCTCTTATCATCTTACCCTAATACTATATCACAATGTTTCTTTAATAAAAAAAGGATTATTATCGAAAGCTCCACCAATCAAATGATATTGAAGAACATTCATAATGATACATAAATGATCATTGTTTATGTTAACATCACTGGTAAATCACATGCAAAATCAGACACAGTCAATCATACTCAATAAGCCATGATGACAGGATAAAGTCTTTTGTCGAATGTTTGTGGGGACCAACTTGCCAAAGCATCTTTAATCAAAATCAAAACATGATAATGAAAGCTGCTGATTACTCGTTGAAAACATTAAGGCATGGGTTTAAAAGGACAAACATATCAACAATCCCTCCAGACTACGACTCTCTGCAAAATTACTCAAAAAAATTTATATATATCCTTTATGGTTATCTTATTTTATTTTATTTTATTTTATTTTATTTTATTTTATTTAATTTTATCTGTCTATCTTATTTTATGTTTAAATTGTTTGTTAATTTGTTTTTCTATGAGTTGGAATTATGGGGTGAAGAAGTTGTTAATGTTTTTATCAAAATAAAACATATATTTAAAAAATAGGCGAAACTACTGCCGAAACTAAATTTCGCCGGGAGTTTCGCCGAGCAAAACTATAGATTCGCCGGCAATCACGCTTAACTGTGAGTTACTCAACCTTACGGGCGAAACTATAGTTTCACCTACAGCGAAACTAGGTAGTATATAGTGCACAGTGTGAGAAGAGTTTCGCACAAGTGCGAAATTATAAAAACCTAGTTTCACCCTCGGCGATTCTATGAAAATCTCACATTGTTTATTTCCGTCAAAATAAACTACTATTGATAGCTTAGCTTAGTTAGGCGAAGCTTGTACTATACTTTAATAGGTTTTAAAATGATTAAAAGATCAGCAGAAATAGTTTCACTAAGTTCGAAAGGTCGTAGTTTTGTTCAGCGAAACTGCGAGCTAGAACAGCGAAACTGGACGAAAGTTTAAAGTTCCAAGCGAAATTGTAACGTTGTGCTGTCCAAGCACAATCGATGGTTTCACTAGGAAGGTTGCAACGAAACTATGGATTCGCTTGCTATAGAATTTTGTGTCTGAACTTAAGCGAAACTATCAGCGATATTACAGTTTCTCTTAGGTGAAATTATAAAATTATTTATCAGCGAAACTCTTAATAACTAGAACACATAATTCAATGCTTAAGACTCAGCAAATCTATGCCTATGTCTTAGCGAATCTATGGTTTGGCTGCAGCGAAACTAATAATTTCACCAGCAAAGGCGAAACTATCCAAAATTTATTTTTTTTTGGTTTTTGTTGTTTTGTATAATTGATTTGTTTGTTTATGTATATACATTCATATCTAACCCACTTCTGTTTTCATTTCAGTAAATATGGTCAATTTAAAGTTTGATGACAAATACAACATAGTGGCACTATTGGATGATGGGAATCCAAAGGCGGGGCTTTAGAGACTACATTAGATGGCTAAGGCAATCTCCTATAAGTTATGCCATCTCACACATGCCTACTATCTATGATTTACACATCAAGATTTCTGGAGATCCGCAAAGTATGATATAGGATCAGTTCCAAACCGTATAGTTGGTAGAATTGAAGGTCATGACATGGTTATTATAGTGGAAACCAGAGCAAGAGTGCTGAGATTGTAAGATGACTGTAGCCAGAGGTTGTGATGTCTGATGCACAAGTTCTAGGGGCATTCAGGAGTATTGGATATAAAGGGCCTCCATTTGGATTTAAGAAGGAAATCAAGAAATCTCTTATGTCAAAGGAATGGAGATATATTGCCCATGTATTTATTATGTGTCTGGATCATAGGAAGGGAGGCTCAGACGGACTGAATATACACTGGGCCAGGGCAATGATTATATTCTTCAAAGGTCAAAAGGCCAACATTGCCAAGCTGATTTTTGACTGCATGGTTGAGAATATAATGGCCATGAAGAAAGACAAATGGTTGTTGTACCCTAGGTTTGTCCAAATGTTGATAGATGATTTGATTCCCAATGTGCCAAGACATGGAGAAATCTAGAGGCTGGCACATATGAACATAAGAATCTTGGCTGACTGTTCAGCTGTTAGACATGATTTTACTAGAAAGATAACTCATTTATGGGAGAACATGTATCCAGTAGAGAGATGGAACTATATTAGAAGGTTGATTGAGAATGAGAACAAGAATACCGAGGAAAACAAGGAGAAGAAGGAGGAGGCAATCAAGAAAAGAAAGAGGTATGCTAAAGAGAAAGAATATGATTTGGATGCTGAGATTCATGAAGTTGAGGAGGAGATCAGGGAACAAAGGGATAGGAGATCTAAAAAGAAAGCAGATCAGGGAGAAGCTGTAAATGTTACTGACAGAAGAACAAAGCATAAAGAGCAAACTTTCTCTGAAACTCCTGATAGAAGAGATGCAAGGTCGGAGCTGGACCAAGACGTTATTCGAAACATTAATGCATCATTAGGAAATGAGTTAAGCATGATGAAAACAAAGATGATTAATCAAGAGTTAAGAGAGAAAGACAAGGATATGGTTATAGAAGGGATGAAATCTATGTTATTAGACCAATAAAGGCTGATCAAGAAATTGTTGACTGAGGTGAATGATCTAAAAGCAGCTGCCGGCCTGCCTAATCTGATGACTCAGGATGAGGTTGATGATCTAACTGATACATCCAAGTATTCATTTCTAAGAGTAGGAAGTTCATCAAAGGCAAGAGAGGGCATAAGTGGTGCTACTGATAAAGATGTTGAGGTTGGGGGAAATAATACTAGATGTAGTGGTGTAGGAGGTTTCGATGAAGAAACTAAAGTTGTGAAGGATGCTGATGTAGAAGGTTCAAGAAGGTATGAGGCTATGACTGAAGAGGCTAGGTTCATTGATTTGATACTTGACATAGACACTAATCTGACCGGAGAATAAGTGATAGCTGGTAAAGGAGAGGGAAGCAAACAGAAGGTGGCTGAGATGAGATTACAGGATGAAGCTGAGAAGGACGATGAACAACTGGTTGATTATGACTTAGAGGCTGAATTTTATGAGGTCAGTGAAAGCCTAACAACATATGTGGCTCAGAGAGGATCAACTGAGGGAGATGTGATAGAAATTGCCCAGGAAGACTGGTTTGCTAAGGAAAAGGAGCTTGAAGAGCTAACACCTTTGTTCTAAAACATTCAAGAGCAAAGCAAGAAGGAGGCAGACAAGAAGATAATCAAGTGGAAGTACAACGCCGATCTTAAGTTATTCATGATCAAAAGACGAGGAGGAAAGATATACTACTTCAACAAAAGAAAAGCTTTTAAGACCTTGCCAAGGTGGGATCTAAGGAAGGTGGCTGAGATTCCACTTATAGATGTGGATATGAGTGAAAGGGCGATGTTGCTAGAGAAGGAGATTAAGAAGGGCCTGGATGACAACTTTGAAGCTTTCAGATATATGAAGCCAGAGAGAAGGAGTTCAAAGAACGACTTGGATTGGGCCATTGGCAAGGGCAAGATTGTGTTAAAGTTGAAGTCTGCCAAAATAGTAAATAGAGTTAGAATGCCCAATCAACTTCCCCCTATGCTACAAGACATTGTCAAATGGTTTTATGCCAACAACACTGGGAAGCAGTGATCAGGTTAAAGGGCGAACAAGAGATCAGATTGTTTGATCCAATGGAAGTCTTTCTGTTTGGTGATGAAGATTTGAAGGTGTTATGTGAAAATCACATAAAGGCTGGAGCTGGAGCTGAAACAAGAACTGAAGCTAGCCTGTTTATGAGGGTGGCTAACAAAGCTTAGGGTGTGAGAGCAAAAGTCATGGAGCTAACCAAGAAAGTTATACAAGCTGACCAAACCAGGATGGCTGTGCATGATCTTGCAAAGCAATTACTTCAAGCAAGTGCACACTCAGAAGAAGCAAGGGTAGCTATAGCAAGACACATCAGAGATAGCTGGAGCTGGTGGTGACCAGGCTGGAGCAGAAGATCAAGATCAAGATCAAGCCAGGTGAGGTCCAATCTAGGGGCAGTATTGAAGATCTAGAGTAGGTTGTACTCACCATAGTTGTTAGGTTCGTTTTGTTATATACGTAATAGGTTTAATATTAGTTTATTTCTATAATGTAATTTTGCAGTTTGTTTTGTGTTTTGACCCGGCGAAACTACGAGTTAAACTATAGTTTCGCTCGTAGTCAGCTGAGTTAGGTCACCCGGTGAAACTGTGTTTCGCAGTTGGGTGAAACTAAGATGTGGTCAGGACAGTTTCACTGTCCAGGGAATCTATTAGTGAAACTATAAACTGCCTATATATTATAATGATCAAACTTTATGTGCAAAGTTTTGCACAACCCTAACATGAATATTCTTCTTTACAATTCTGTTCTCATTGACTTCTTGGCTGGAAATCATATTGTTATTCATCTTTGAGCCTTTGCTTGTTCTTATGATTATGGTTTTGGCTATCTTTGTTAAACATTTGAAAACCATTATTTGTGTCACACCCCGGGCCCAAGGAGGGTGGGACGTCACAAACTAGTAACATACATGGTAGCGGAAACAAAACATCATAAGAGCGCATAAGGAGAGAAATAACATGGCATTACATAATTAAAGTTAAACCAGGCTATAACAGTCTAGCCCATCATATAAAGTATAATTTCATTACATAATCCAATATGTTTAGTCAATCATAATTCAAATTGTTCAAACTGTTTCAAATTCAAGCAATGCCAGGGGTAGTCATAATCCTAGGTCATCCATGTCTAGTTCTCCAATCATGCCACTTCCATTAGGGATCACCAGAAACAGGCTCAAAAAGATTTTGTGTCAACTAAATAGTTGGTGAATTCAAGTGCTTAAAGTTTAAAAACAAAAGGGATCTTTAAAGTCCATAAGTAAATTTTAAAATCAAAGCATCATTGTTGTGGGGTCACAATCAACCCTGTACTCAGTCCCAGTTAGCCTCTTTTAAAGTTGTGTTTAAACTGGTTAATCCTAAGGATAACTGAGCCTCAAACTGTGCACCATACCTACTGGATGGTTCACCATAGTATCTTATAAAAACATGTTACATGCCATAAACAATCCCTCAGGATCTCAGCGGGGTACCCTTCCTGTCTGGAAGGCACTATGTGTGGGCGATTCCCAAGTAGATCTACCCATATAGGACAAGCGGTTCACAAAATAATTAATGATTATGATACAAGTATAAGCATGTTGTTGAGTTAAACAATTGATTAAATGGAAGCTTTCTAAATCACAATCACAGCCGACTGAAGATCTCATTATACAAGTTTAGAGACCAAGTTGATAAACAGAAGAAAACAAATACAAGACAAAGTCAACAAGACAAAGTCAACATCAAGACAAAAAGAAAAGTCAAAATTAGGTCATGATGTAATAATAGTATAAATAGACCCACTAGTGCATTTTTGCAAGTGTGGTTCATGTGATTCTTGTGTGTGAGTTTCTCATGGTGTGAAGCACCACCCAAGGAGAAGTCCTCTCCTTTGGGTAGGTTTGATCCTCCTCCATCTTTGTATTTGATTATTCATTGTAACTTGTTCACCAACATCAATGAAATCATATACTCATTATTATTATCATTCTCTTTGTTCTATGATTCACACACCTTCACCCATCTTAATTTTGAATTTTTCAGATCTGAAATTTATGAATCCTAAGATCCAAGCTCAACAAATCTGAAATATTGATTCAACAAAATGGTATCAGAGTTGTTGGTTGATGGGTTCATGTATTTTTTAGATCTGATTTCATCTTTAATGATGTTTACAACACAGAAGAAAAATCAGAAAAATGAAGAACAAGTCTCTGTTCATCTACATCTTCATCTGTTCTTTAGTAAAATCAACAAAAATCAAGAAATCTGTTCATATTTGGTACGATTTGAAGATGATAAAACATTCCATAGATTATCACTTCAAAACTCGATACAATGGAACAAGACTTTACTTACAAATATGAAGAAAACAATAAAGAAAAGGCTAAGTTCATAGGTGATGTTCTTCATGGATCATCATCTTTAAAATCGATGATTAGCAGTCATGTTCACTGTTTTTATCGATTTGATGATTCACAATCAAAGAAGGTTCATCAATGGTCTTCGAATCAATTCAGATGTGTGATGATTTGAATGATTCAGCTTCAACATCTGATCGAATCATATGAATCAAGTTGCCCTAGTTCATCAGATGTTGAGTCTCGTATTTGATTCGTGTATAAATACTAATGCTGACACAAATGCGGATGTTCAATTGTAATGTGGATGATCAGCTCATGAAATGCGAATGAGCTGAACACAACATCAAGAAAATGTGGATTACAACTGAACAAATGCGGATGATGTCACAGACAAATACGGATGAAGTTAAAGAAATACGGATGCATTACCGGTTAATGCGGATGCACTGATGACAACTCAAAATACAAATACGGATGACAAGCAAAGCATTTGCATTTCTCTTCAAAGAAATGCGAATGTGTCATCAAGAAATGTGGCCAACATATACCACATCCGCATTGGTTTAAAGAAATGCTGATGTGTTACAAAAGTAATGGGGATGTGTACTTAAACCAATGCGGATGACACAAAAGAAATGCACATGTGTTATGCACAAATGCGGATGGTTTCATATTAATGCTGATTCATTGTTACATATGTGTAACAAATGCGGATGACTTAGCTTCATGTGCAATCCATTCATCAACACTTAAATTCAAATGCATATCATCTAACAACAAACAATGATGAACAGATGACTACAATAAACAAGAAGAAAATGAATGCAGCCGATTGCAACCAATAGGCACGTCCTTTTTGAGCATTCAAAACAAAATAAAAATCAACCTTGGTCACGTAATCATTGATTTATTACAGGATTTTTACAACTGTCGGAAACTATTTCGGAAGCTCATGCTACTGTAATCAAAGATGATCTTTTGTACCTGTGTCGGACTACTAAGCTGAACAGTTAGACAGACTTTAATCAAGGGGACCAATGATTATCTAAAGAATGTCAGATTGTGAAGTCATTTTAGAAATTCAAATGAGTTGAAGTGTTTTCAAGATTGAGTTATGTTCCTGATGCAATTTATTAAAGTTCAAAGCCTCATCACATGCCTAATATATTCTAATCATTGGAGTTGTGATATGAACTGTAATCCAAAAGTGATACGACCCATATACAATACCAAGAAGTATTGTCAAGAGATTCTAACCTTTGTCAGAAATACATTAGGAGACGATTAATCCGAGGGGGAGAACTACAGTGAAATGTGTCAGAACATCAAGTTGATCAAGAAAACATATGACAGAGAAGATCTTCAAATTTAGAGTTTGGTAAGCATTAGTTTAGAGGGAGTATTGTTGGGTACAATAATTGGTTAATCTGAAGCTTTCCAAATCACAATGATAGCCGACTGAAGATCTCATTGTACTAGTTCAGAGACCAAGTTGATAAAAAGAAGAAAACAAATACAAGACAAAGTCAATATCAAGACAAAAAGAAAATTCAAAAGTAGGTCATGATGTAATAAGAGTATAAATAGACCCACTAGTGCATTTTTGTAAGTGTGGTTCATGTGATTCTTGTGTGTTTGTTTCCCATGGTGTGAAGCACCACCCAAGGAGAAATCCTCTCCTTTGGGTAGGTTTGATCTTCCTCTATCTTTGTATTTGATTATTCATTATAACTTGTTCACCAACATCAATGAAATCATATACTCATTATTATTATCATTCTATTTGTTCTATGATTCACACACCTCCACCCATCTTAATTTTGAATTTTTCAGATCTAAAAGTGATGAATCCTAAAATCCAAGCTTAACGAATCTGAAATATTGATTTAGTAAAATGGTATCAGAGCTGTTCGTTGTTAGGTTCATGTATTTTTCTTATCTAGATTTCATCTTTAATAATGTTTAGAACAAAGAAGAAACCATAAAAATTGAAGAACAAAAGCTATTGTTCATCAAAACCCCCATCTGTTCATCACAAAATACAAAAGAAAAACAACCAAATCTATTCTAATATGTTACGATTTGAAGAAATATAATCATACCCTGGATTATTCCTTCAAAATTCGATGCAAGTGAACAAGATTATCATCAAAATAATGAAGAAATTGAAGAAAAAGAGATCGGCTACTGCTCATCGAAGACTCATGCAAATCTTTTCGATTATAAGTGATTTAATCGATCTGATTTGAGATGATTATGTAACTGTTATTGTATTCTATCAATATGTTTGGGATCCTAAATCAGTTAACAAAATATTAAGATTGAATCATCAACTTGTTTAGGCAACCCTCGACAACACTATAATCTCTCCATTTGTTACAATAACAAATGCGGATGAGCTGTGAGACAACCAAGTTTCAAGAAATGCATATGTTTTGCCATAAATGCGAATATGCTAGAACAAATATGGAGGTTTTATCTACAAATGCAGAAGTGCTATCCATAAATGCGGATGTGTTGTCAACAAATACAGATGTATGAGTTCTCAAAACTTGCAAATGCGGCTAGCATCCTACACGATGTAACTTTTAACATTATATCTTGGGCTTAGCTTGCCTTTCTTGCCAAATCTCATAGCTCCCTTCCACGGTGCAACTTTTAACATTACTTTATCACCTACTTGGAACTCTAGGGGCTTTCGTCTTCTATCGGCATACTTCTTTTGTCGATCTCTGGCCGTTCTCAGTCGCTCTTTAATCTTGACTATTTTCTCTTTGGTTTCCATCATGATGTCGGGTCCCATCACTTGGCTATTACCAACCTCGTTCCAACATAATGGTGACCTTCCTACCGTATAGGGATTCGTATGGGGCTGCTTTTACGCTTGCATGGTAGTTGTTTGTTGTTAGAGAACTCCACTAGCGAAAGGTGATTGTCCCAGCTTCCACTAAACTCAATCACACAAGTTCTTAGCATGTCTTCCAGGGTCTAAATAGTTCTCTCACTTTGCCATTCAGTTTGAGGGTGACATGTGGTGCTTAAATCAAGATGGGTTCCCAGAGCCTGTTGGAGAGATCTCCAAAATCATGACGTGAAGCGACTATCACGGTCTGAGATAATCAAGAGTGGCACTCCATGTCGAGTTACTATTTCGTCAATGTAAAGTTGGGCTAACTTTGACAAATCATAGTCCTCTCAAATTGGTATGAAGTGGGCTGACTTGGTAAGCCTATCTACAATTATCCATATAGCATCATGCCCACGAAAGGTCCTTGGCAATTTTGTAACGAAATCCGTGGTAATGTTATCCTATTTCCACTTGTGAACTTCAGGTTGTTGTAAACTTACTAACGGTTTCTGGTTCTCAGCTTTTACCAAGGCACACTTCAGACACTTTCCCGCATAGGTGGCAATTGATCTTTTAATTATGGGCCACCAGAATAGAGGCTTTATATCTTGATACATCTTGTCACTTCTAGGGTGAATCGAGTGTTTAGATTTGTGGGCTTCATCTAAAATCACCTCTCTAAGTCCTCCATTCTTTGTTACCTATGCTCTTCCTTCATATATGTGTAATCCATCATTTCTTACCTCCAAACGCTTTTCCATTCCTGTTAACAACTCATCAGCCAGTTTGTCCCCCTTTAGAGCTTCCTCTTATGCCTCTTTTAGTCTAGTGAGAAGGTTAGTATTGTGAAGTCGCTGGATCGATGAACATCCGAGCGTGTTCTTGACGGAAGGTGATAAACCAAAAGATAAACAAAAGTAGGAACAATAATCGAATGATTTCATTGATAAAACATAACGATGTTAAGCTCGTTACAACTTAAGAATCACAACTTTTGGCAAGTGGAGATCGAGCATGATCTCCCCGCTCATCCGGCAGCACCTAGGCCCCGGGCACAAACCCTCTCAAAACCCTTATCTCTCTACACATTGAAACT
>BJCO01464720.1:0-20157 GCA_018326465.1 Flaveria floridana | reverse complement strand
AAGTTTTGCAACTTTAAACAAAAGTCAAACACAACTATTTAAGTTTTACAATTCCAAGAAACATAAATACAGAAAATGCTTGAAGCGGCAATTTAAGTTTCACACTTCCAAGAAACATAAATGCATATACAATGCTTGAAGCGGCTGAATCGAGGGACCAAGTATACAGCTTGAAGTCGAGGACTTGAATCGAGGGAGCAGAGTTAGAATCGGATCTGATAGCTTGAAGATCAAACAGGTTGAAATCAAGGGACCAGATCTGAATCGGATCGAGCAACTTCAAGATCGAAAACTTGAAATCGAGGGAGTAAAGTATGAATCGGAACAACTTGAAGATCGAAAAGCTTGAAATCGAGGGACCCGAGCCTGAATAGGATCTAACAGCTTGAAGATAGAAGAGTGGAAGAGGTTGAAGATGAAAGAGCTTGAAGATGGAAGAGTTCAAAACCAAAAAAGCTTCACAACGATCCGACCGGTGATTCGCCAAAACCCGGTTCAACCAGAAACTCGGTACCGACCGGCCGGTTCTCACACTCCAAAACGAGTTGATGCTGACCGGATCGCCATACCCACCGAATCCCGGTCCGGCCGGTTGAACCGGCCGGTCCACAACACTGGTTGAAACTGGTTTGGATATAAGGGGGTTGGGTACTTGGGTTAACTTGGTTTGACTTGTACTCTTATTCTTATATTATAATGAAAATTAATGTATTAAGTTAAGGGTTAATGCCATAAAACTTGTTTGATATATATTTTTAAGTGAAAATTAAAATATTATTTGTTCGGTTTTAAGATGGAGGGGTTATTTGACAATTTACGAATGATTAAATGCCGAACCAATAAGATGTCTGAGCAATTAAGTGTTGAAGCATTAAGAGGTATGAACCATTAAGTGTCGAACCATTATGAGGTTTGAACCACTAATATCTATTATATCGTTTAACTATTCAAAGACAAATGTCTATTCAAAGACAAATGTCTGACCAATTCAGATAAAAGATCTTAACTATTCAGCATTAGACATCTTAACCATTCAGCATTAGTATAATGCTTAACCATTCAGAGACAAATGTCTTAACCATTTAGACATTTGCTCGCGAAACAAACAGTCTTAACCATTAAATGCTGAACCATTCAGACATCTAAACCATTAAGAGGCTGATTCAGATGTTGTCAAACAGCCCGGAGTGTCATCCCACATATATAAACATCCGGACACTTATGTTTTTTTTAATCATATAACATGAAATAAAATTTATGTAAAACAACCAAAATCGATAGAAATGGACTTTTATGTAAACAAAATAGTATGCGTGACATGCATGTGAAAGTAGAAGTTTGAAATCGATTTTACCAGCGATCACAATTACTAGAGATGAATTACATACTTGAATTCTAGATTTCAACTGGTACATGATATATCAGAGTATTAAAGTAACTGTAACTAGAGCCGTAATCGGTTCAGTTATTAATCAAATCAGTTACTATGGCAAACCAATATCAACCTATAACCACTTGGACCTGTTCTTTTACGGGCCTTTTACCCATATCAACCCAAGTACCAAAAAACTTTTACCCAAATTTGGTCCAACTTTTAGTATTTGGGGGTCTAAAACATACATACACACATGACACATAATATGCAAATTCACAGCTGAATTACATTCTCATTTGCATAAATCTTTTAAATAAGAACTAAATAAAACAAGCTGAGGAAAGAAATCTATTTTCACTCGCTAACAACTACAAATACATAATAAACAGATGGTTTGTAATACAAAAATCACATTTTCATTCTACACACAGATAAGAAGTTATTGAAACTCCATCATATATCTTACCTGAAACGCAAACCAGGAACATTCTTGAGCCCCATTTTACCAAGAACAAGTTTTGAAATTGCAGGTGGAATATCGAGCCCCATGCTTCGGCTAAACTCATTCGCGAGCTCCACAAGCTTGCTTTTGTCCCTGGCAACAGTCTTGTTAGAGTTGTAATAACCAAGCCATGCTTGGTACGCCGATTCTTTAACTTTCATATCTACATAAGATAACGCTTTCGCCACCTGGCATACACAAAACCACACACGATGAGTCGAGGAATTTGCTTTCCTTTATAATATAAACTTGTAACCGTGTAGTTGTGTTTCTCATACTTACCTTTTTCTTTGTGTCTGGATCAATAAAAGGAGGGTCAGCTTTCGAAATTGGCAAATCTGTAAGGGTAGACAAGAAAAATTCTTCCCATGGTGCCAGTAACAATATCCCTTCTCCTTCTTTTCCTTTACGGCCGGTTCTTCCGAGTCGATGTATATACTGGGCTTTATCAGATGGAAGCCCAATCTGCAAGGTTACATTTCACTGAATAAACCGTTTTGCAGCCCATAATATCTCCATTAAAAATGGATTATGAAAAGTTGTAACTTGTAAGCATTGAGTAACAAAAGTAATACCTGAATAACAAGTGTTACATCTGGGTAATCGACTCCACGTGCAGACACATCCGAAGTTACCAGAATAAGACCCTTTGATTTCCGGAATTCAGCAGAAACCTGAGTCCTGTAACTTTGCGACTTCCTCGAGTGAATTTCTCGGACATTTAACTTCAGTTGACTGAGTAGGTCTGCCACCAGTTTTGTGACCATCGCAGTCGTGCAAAACACAAGGACCTACACAACATACCCGCAAATAATTTTGTCATAATATGCAAAGGAAATAAAAAACAAAATTATTATTAGAAATCAATCAATAAAAGAACAAATAATAAATGTTGTAAGTTTGAGATGATGAATAATTGAAACGGACCTTGTAGTCAACATCATTGGCAATATGGTCATTCAGAAGCGTATAGAGCAGGGAAAATTGCCTGTCCAGTGGAGCAATCATATGCTTTTGTTGGACCTTAAAAACCATAACGAAATACCGGTCTTAGAACCATAAGAAATTTGATCTTGGAATAATTCTCTTGTTCGTTACATGCGAGCTAACTACAGTTAGATAAGCAAACTAGACAAACTTATCCTGATGCATCAAGAAACCCTATTCTATGATTGTACATCCACTACTCATTTGAGAATCAAGATGAGAACAATGAGCCAGATGTATTAGAATTTGAGAATCAGGATAAGAATAATGCACAACGATGTACGGGGAGTTGAGAATCGCTGTAGTTCGTTTTGAATATGTTATGTCTGTGCTTCCTGCAATTGCTGATCAGAAGAATTATGGATGCTACTCGTTGAGCCAGTCTGTTGTATGACTAAGCTGCTCATAGATAGAGATGTTACTTTGGTGAATAAGTCTAACCAGATGTTCACACCTAATCCCTCATTAAGAATGAAAACTGAATAGCTCATGTTCCAAGAGGGAAACATGGGGGCAAACAGACAATCACCGTAACAATATTGGTTCAAAACCCTCCACTGTCCATTTGACCTCTTGATTGTCAATGTGGAGATGCGCACCATGCTTTGTTTTTAGCCAAATCATTCGAAAACTAGGAAGGCCATGCATCTCGACATTGATTTGATGAAACGGACAAAAGCACAATGGAGTGTTCTTATGAACCAGTATTGTTACTGTGATTTTCTGCTTGAGATCGTGTTTCCTTTCGAAACAGGAGCCTGAGATTTCATCTTTATTCTTTAGTGAGGATATTCAACGTGGACATTATGTTAGTGAGCACTGACAAAACCAACTCATCATAGTAGCAAAGCCATTGATAATTCAACAGGTATCATCAATGATTTAAAAGTGACAATTATTTTGGTGCATCATCAATTGCAGAAAACCCAAACATCAGTTACTCAAAATCAACAACAAATGCATGAATAACATGCAATGATTTATGATTTAACAGGTATCGTCAATGATACAGTTACTCATCATAGTAGCAAAGCCATTGATGATTCAACAGGTATCATCAATGATTTAAAAGTGACAATTCTTTTGGTACATCATCAATTGCAGAAAACCCAAACATCAGTTACTCAAAATCAACAACAAATGCATGAATAACATGCAACGATTTATGATAAGTGGGCTCAACCGAAAGAAGTGCAGTCACTACTGAATCAAAAGCAAATGCTTAATCAGATAGATCAATTCAACTTTCCGTAAGAGTGCCATAAGATTTTACCTGGGTGTGTGTCTCTTCACTTCCTTCTTCAACCGTGTTTATATACTCATGATCTCGTTTCAAAGCAATGTGACAGATTTGACGAACCTTCACAACAGAAGAAACTTTTATAAAGATACCACATCACAAAAATATAAACCACACTGAAATAAGAAAGAAACCTCAGGTGGGACAGTGGCTGAGAACAGAAGTGTTTGTCGCTGTTTAGATACAGCTGCTATTATAATCTCGATATCTTTACGGAACCCCATGTCCAATAAATGATCGGCTTCATCAAGAACCAAAACTTTGACCCCTTTGACCCGTGTGGCAAATCCAGAAGTATTCATAATATGATCTTTAAGCCTTCCAGGTGTTGCTACAAGGATCTGAAGAAAGAAACCAAGTTTCAATATTTCAAGATCTATGAAGACAATAAAATTAGATGACAAGGATTGAGTATAACAACAACAACAAACGGCTGACCTGGCAAGGGTTTGTCTGCAAGCGTCTTTGTTCTGTAGCAATTCTGGTGCCTCCAATAACAACTTGAACACCCACAGAAGGATGGTATTTCAACAATTTGTTAGCTTCCATCGCTGCCTGACTTGCAAGCTCTCTAGTGGGGCATATGACAAGGACTTGAATTGGGGGCCACTTTTGATCACGGCCAACCGGTGGCGAATTCACAACTACTTCTATTGAGGGAAGCTTAAATTAAGAAAATAATAGTATTAGAATGACAACTTACTGGCCTTTCAAGGAAGGCGTACCTTGTTATAAAAGAATACATTTTCAATGTTATTAAAAGAAGGTATGGAATATCTAATGCTAGGAAACAGTATATTACCAGAAATGCAACAGTTTTTCCGGTACCTGTCCTCGCCTTGGCTAACACATCCTTTCCTAGAAAAAGGATAATTATAAATCAGAAGGCGCCAGATCAAAATCATTTGGCACTTCATCGATGAAGAAAAGTTCAAATCATTATTCAAGCGGGTAATGTCAAAGATTTACCAGTAATTTTTTTATTTGTCATATGGTAGCTAGGTTTACTATAGTTATGAAATACTGCTTGATAATCTAGATTCCAGAGTAGATAAATACTTTAATTTATCTCAAAGAATGGACAAAACCTTTCTTAATAAGGGTGACTGAAAATGATATAAGCATGATGAATTACTAAAACTTTGACATCATAATTCCAGCCGTTATTTCTTTCAGATCACACAAACCTTTGAGAATGACAGGAAGCGTAGCCTCCTGGACGATGGTCATCTTCTCATACCCAGCATCCTTAATTGCTTTTAGAGAAAGGGGTGAAACTGAACATTCATCAAACCTGTTAAAATTCAAATGCATATAGTCAGAAATGACTCAAATCTTTCCTAGACTATATAATGGATGGATTCATAATCTTAGGTACTCTAGAACTAGACTTAAACCTTTAATGTTGTTAAGCAAAGGCAGTATAAGACAATCAACTACATCAGCAAATGCAAAATATAGTAGAATTTGGCATCACAAGCAATGATGAATATGATGATTAACTAACTATAGGAAGTAGATGTGCTTCTACTCCTTGTCAAATCCTTCTATCATAAACAGCAAACCTAACTTTCATGACCGAAAAGAGAAACATAACAAGTAATTCTTCTGATAGTTTGTACATATATGATAAACAAAAACTAGAAAGGAAAAGTAAGATGCAAATACACATTTTAGTGTACATCATATAATAAAAATCATCAAATATTAGAATACAAACACAAAAGACCCGTTTAACACACCTGGTCTCACTTAGATAAGATTCACTTCCTTCCATTGAAACTCTTGGCAAACTCGAAGAATGCCCCTTTTCTAAGACCCCATCATCCTCAACATCCTCCTCATCATCATCTTTGTAGTCATCATCATCTTCACTTAACACGTCTCTATAGTCATATATCAATTTTGTTTCATCCACATCTTCATCTTCATCCACATCTTCGTCTTCTGTCATCATCAAACCTCCTCTTGACATACTACTTTCAACACCTGTTGTCACACCACCACGGCCACCATGACTTCCTCTCCCTCCACCACCACCACCACCACCAAACCTATCATCTCTCCTATTTGAACCAAACCGATCTTTATCACGCACATATGGTTCTTTCCCTTGAGGATACGAATAAAACGCACCCCAACCTCCCTTCCCCCTATCCGAATCACGAGAACCCCCATCATTCCTCCTCTGTAATCCACCCCCGAATCTCCCCCGACCCCTTCCACGTCCATTCTCAAACCCATTCTCCCTTCTGTTCACATATCCCTCATCCCTATCACCAAATTCCCCATCGAATCGCCCTCTTCCCCCAAACGAACCCCTACCTCCACCACCTCTTTCCCTATTCCCATATCCACCACCATAACCATCACTTCTCCTACTCACACCCGAACCACCCCTACCGCCGCTTCCGCCCCTACCGCCTCTACCACCAACCCTGCCGCCTCTATAACCACTTCTACCATCACCACCTCCGTCATCTCTCTCCCTATACACATCTCTTTTCTTAAACGAACCAGAATTCACCTCACCGAACCAGTCACCAACCTCAGATTCATCCTCAACCAACCTCTTCGAAGCCCTAATCTCAAACCTGTGGCTAACGGAAACACGTAGTTCCGCGTGAACTACAGTCGTCAATTTCTGAAACCCTAGGTTATTAACAGATGATATAGACTGAGAGTTGAGTTTATAGGGGATTACACGGGTGAATACAGGAACATGTTTGGATATTGAGGTGTGGGTTTCCATGGTGATAAGGGTTACTGGGAGTGATGAAGAGTTGAGCAGATGAAGGTCCGGTAGTGACGGGAGGTTAAGTGGCATGCTACGGCCGTGCGGACGGCGAGGTTGCCGGAGTTTGCGGTGGTGCGGTGGCTGTGGTGGCCGGAGAATTTGCAGAGACGACGAAGATAAGGTGTGGATGGGGGGTTTTAGGCCCTCTAGAGAGAGGGTTTTAGATTTGCGTTGATGGGAGATAAGGTTGTTTGATATGAATATGGGGATTTAAGGATACGACGACGTATAGTATAGTGTAGGGGGTTATACGACTGTTTTTACCCGCCTTCTAATGAGTGGCTTGCGTAATTTATTATCTATGGTTCTATTAGAATATTTAAGTGAGTGTTTGGGGGTGTTTTTTTACTTACTTTTTAATTTATTAATAAAAAAATTTAAAAAACGCTCTTAAAAAGAAAAAAGAAAGATGATATGATAATTTTTTTTAAAAGATGGTAAGGTAAAATAAAATCATTGTAGGTAACGAAATGAGAAGAGAAGACGCATAAAATGTAGGTGACAAAACACTTGCCGATGACTACTTATCAATGTGGATGGTCCTTAAAGATAAATAGGTTGTAGGTGACAAATACTTTTGATTTTTAACCGGTTAACCACCATTTTATCGCCTCTTCGAATATAGGAATAAAAGAATAATGTTTGTATCTCTATTTCAATTAGACCAGGTCGTGTTGTCTGATTTCCCGCCAACTGTGTTATTTTCCTTAACTTTAAATATTCTTTTGAGTTATCACTGCATATGTTAGATAAATAGGTTTCTAATCACCGTTAAGCTCATAGTATTAGTTTGGATTTTGCTATCACACTGACTAATTTGCTTTAGAATATCTAATCATGCATATTTAGAAGAACAAAAACGTGTATTGAGATCAAGTATTGAATAAAACAATGAATATTGAGTATTGAATATGTTACAAGTCAACACGAGCTAGAGAAGGTGAATTCCTACAAACTGGGCATGTCCCTTTCAACTTCAGCCACTCGTCGATACAATCAGCATGAAAGCAATGTCTACACTCGGGTATGCATCTAACTACCTCTTTAGCATTGTATTCTGCTAGGCATATAGAGCATGTTGCATCTTCATGTCCTGGAAGTCGTTTGCTTTCTCCTAGAGCCACTTTCGTGTAGGACTCTATGGTCAATTGGTCAAGACCTATGGCCACACCGCCATTTTGAACCATGGCGGTCTCTGGTGTCACTGTGGCGACACCAAGTGTTGCATTTCTTGCAACCCAAGTGCCTGATCGTCTGTAGTCCCTACAGATGTAAAATGTGATGGCTATAGATGTTGCTATCGCTGGTAGAGTTAGGGCTATCGATACTATTATCAAAGCTATCGTCATTTTTTTGTTGCCTGAAACGGTGCATGTAAATTAGTGAGATGTGATTGAAACTTAGATCTTTCCTAGTTTTTAATATATTTTTTTTCTTAACGTAAACAATGCTATCCAGCTTCATTCTATAATTTTTTTAGTTAGTTGATTAATATAACTTTTACCATGTTGGGTCTTTTGTTTCTCTTTTTATGCGTTCATCTTATCAACTTATTAAGATTTGGTGATGAGTAATTATGGACTTATGGTAGAATGGGTAATTTGAAAACATAGCTAATCTAAAATATGGGTGTGAATTACTACACGACACATACATAACATAAGATTGCGGGTTTAGGTTAGTCACCTAAACCGACCCCGTGAACATGTTTATCTAAATGGGTCATGTTGGTGTCAGCCCGACGGGTTCGCCAGTTGATCAATTTAACCCATTTATTTGTATAAAAATTTTTTAAAATGTGTTTTATGTAATGATTTAAATTTTAAACTATTTAGGTACTTTTTATGAGAAAATTTAAAGGTTCATATACATCATGGCATGCTATAAACCTAATTGCTTAAAAAATAAATATAAACATCAATTTGTAATTTTTTAGTGTTAATATGTAAAAAAACGTTAAATAACTTTTTTTTTGGGTTAAACAAGTCTTGTTCGTGTCAATATGCAAATACACATGTCGTGTCAGGGTTCATGTGTCTGACACAATTTTCAGGTTCTTGTTGGGTTCGACCCGCTGACCCGTGAACATGACTTGTTGTCCTGTTTTGCAAGCCTAGTTCAGAGCAAGGAGAATCTAAAATGAAAGAAAAAAAAACAATCATTGATAAAAGATTGCCTTACTCTTTTTGGTATTTTCAAAGCATGCAATTTCTTGCATAGTGTTGTTTGCGTAACCACAAGTCCCACCCTTTGCTACACACTCTTGACAATTTGGGTTATCCCATGTCAAAGATATATCCATATTTAGGTTTGATGTAATCCCATCTTCATCTTGAAACCACGATACCGGGCTGCGTATCGAACCGATGATCTGACAAGCTGTTTCATTAGCCATTGCCAAAGCAAAACTCACAGAAGAAGTAGCTAAAGTTGAGTATGTAGAATTGGTTAGACACCCAACAGTGATGTAACGCGACATTGTGACCTCAACTGGACAGCTCAAAAGAGTGTAGTTTCGACTTGGAGAACCCGAAAAAGGTGAGCCCGAGATGTCCAAAGTCAAAAGCCTAGAAGCAGAACAGCCTGATGGATCATAAATTTGGATAACTTGAGTTTGATAATCAATGGTTCTGACCGAAAACTCTCCTGATTTCGGGAGGTTTAATAGCACGTTTCCTTGTTTGTCACACTGTAGATTAAAGCCCGGATAGCCGCAGATGTTAGGCTGTTGGCCTAACACGCGAAACGGGAACTGAATTGAGTATGGACTCGATCCACAAAAGGAAACCGGGCAGTCGTATGACGGAGATGATGCTAATGAAGTAGGAAGAAGATGCAGGGTTATGGTCTGGATTAGGAGGTGAAGGAAGATTTTGAGATCCTCCATTGATGTTTGTACTATAGATGGAAAGGGCAAGTGAATGTGTATAAAACATCAATCTACTAAATCAACACATTTGACTTTTTCCAGGTCAAATGTTTCTGGCTTTTTGATTTTATCAATAGCAAACTTGCATTTGTTTATAATTAATAGAAGTCAACTTTATACTTTAGGAATGAAAACTTATCTTGTAAAAGTTTTTTTTATTAGTTATTACAGCAAACTTATGTTTTGTATAACATAACCTTATAGTTTTGTGAAACTATTGAGATTACTTCTTTGTGATCAGAGAGTCATCGAGTCATATTGAGGAGTTTTTTTTTTTGGGGGGGGGGGGGTCTTGTCTTGCTTTTTTTTGGCATTTTAAGGTGTTTAGGTCTCAAAGTCAAGTCGCATGTACCGGTATGCAAGGCGTTACTGGTTGTACATCTAAATAAGTTTTATTTACAACCAGAATTTGCAACTCTTTACATATCGAGCTTTTTATCAAGTAAACCTTTTTAACTTTTTTATCCATATGGTTTCTTTTACAGGTAACCCTCCAACAAACCCGAACTTTAACCAGTTTTCATGTAGAAGTACATGAGGCGCCATCTCAAGCCCCTTGTGTGATTTCCTAAGATGCAGCCTTTTAAACCAAGGTTCTTGCAAGTGTTGAGCTCACTATAATATTGAGTTAGCTGGATTCTTGCCTATAGCCTAGTGATCTAACGGCATCGATTAGTTCCTCACAAAGTGGTGTAGTTTTAAATCCTTGCAAGTGGAAGTTGATTAGGTGTTATCTAAGAGTAAAATAATCTTGAATTGTTAAGCTTGTTGTTATGAATGTGACACGCTACTTTGCTGAGCTGAATTGAACAAAACTCCAAAACACAAAAACCAAACCAGACCCACGAAACCAAAACGAACCATCTAAATATTAAAACTGGACCATGCTTAGCCTTACAAGTGGTCAATTCTCGCTAGTGTAATTGTTGAAAGTTATGTATACGTTTAGTTTTTCATATATTGATTGGATTTAGATTAAAGTCATGTATTCTTAATTAGTTTTTTGTCTAGATCAGATGTTCAAACTTAGTTTTATATTGCTTTGATTTTTAGGTCTATGAAAACGAGGATAATGAAGAAGATATAAAAATGAAGGTGAAGAAGCGGATGGTGACATGTATATTTCTACCCCTAAAAGCTTGCCAATGAAATATTCATTTAGTTACCATATAGACATCAATAAACGACATAGATGGTCATTTAAATCAAATATCAAAATTTAAATGATGATTAGTGGTAAACACTTATTTTATTCTAATAGTTATATCAGATTCTATAATTCTAACCGATGTATCATGTTTGAATCTTGTTTTATGATAACCTCACAAGGTCACTGTTTAACTCGTGAGTTTTCAAGCAATAACTTCCATGGTCAATAAAAAGAAAATATCACATTTCGAATTTCTAATGGTCAAACCACAGAGATTTTCTTGTATTTTATCATCCATGATTATGTCAATTGATAAGCATATAACACCTATGAGTTTAAACAAAATTAAATAAGCATATCTTGAATTTTATTGAAAAGATTTGTACCTCAAAAATAGGAGACAAAGATGTATTTTGAAATGGTTGGACAAAATAACAAAAGATTGGAAATTGCTTTATTATACGTTGCTGCATTAAAAATAATAGTTAATAAATCTTCTTACTCTAATAAAAAGGTAAATCGAAGTGACACGTGTTAGCACCACACTCATTCTCATCAAACTTTTTCCGTTTTTCTCTCCTATTAAATAATCATATTATTTACTAATAATATAATGTATTTATGTTTACATTATAATTAGTTTTTTAATAAATTAAGAAAGAGAACTTTTGATTAATGTTATTTCTATAGAGATAGTTTTTTATAAAAGGATTTTTTTCTAAAAAATAAAACTATATGTAATATTTTAAAATTGTTTTTTAAATAATTTTTTTATAAAACAAAAATAATTAAAATAAGGAGTTATAGTAAGAAATTTTTTAAAAATGAAAAATTTATAAAACGTTATATATTTATTTTATTACTTATAGTTATTACTCATAAATAATTTCAATCATATCATATCTTAGTCTATTGTTTTATAATTAATAATTTTTATTCTATTTAATATTTTATTTATTTTCAGACACGTGTAATACACGGGTTTACTAAATCTAGTTCTTTATAAAAGTATGCACTTCACATAACTAATTTTCATTTCAGTATAATAGCCTCTCAAAATATAATCAAAAGACTAAAAAAAGAAAATATTTGAATGACAAAGCTTTACCATTTGAGGTTTCTCTCTGTCTACTAAATAATTTTATAAATTTTTGGCAATATTTATAACTAGTTTTCTAAAAACACTTCTATGAAAGTACAGCCACTATTAATGCTATACCTCACATATATTAAATCATTCAACAAGATGCCATAGGCAAGTAATAATTTTATTTAAATAACTAAAACAGTATGTCACCCTGGCCCAAAATTCGATATATGCACCTATGTTTCAGAAGTTTTACCTTCTAAAACAAGTGTGTTACAACACTTGATTATGGCCAAATCTCGTCTTCCAAAATATTAAGTCAATATACAGATGAAGTGATCATAGGAAGGATCTGAAGATGAGAAATGAAGTTCTACTATTGATAATATGGAATTTGTATCAATTTACCAAGTAGCTCAAAATTCATTATTAAGATAAAAGTAAACCATCTAACCGAAGGCGCTGTTCAAGAAACTGAACCATTTACGCATTTACGGGTGGTCTAGACTCTAGACTATGGTTCCAGCCACAGAACTAAACCAAACCATTTACCAGTCCATCACAGTGTTACAAATGAACCACATTACTGCAGTGACCATGCAACTGGATTTTATGTGCTCAGTTCTTTTCATAATGATTTACAAAATTCTCAAGGTCTATACCACTGTCTAAAGAAGCCGTATCGTTTTACCAGAAACACATCTGTGTCATGTAAGTATCTAAACTCAACATTATACATTTTGCAAAATTCTTTTTTTTTTTTTGGTGGAGATGGGGGATGGGGAGAGAGGGAGCTTATATATCCGAATGCCTGTTTATTACCTGTGATTTTGACTATCAAGATGAATCATGACGGAGAGTTAATAAGGATGGATTTCTTTGCACATTGTTATCTAAAGCAGTTGTTGGGAGATACGGATAGACACGACTTCACCAGTGTCTCCAGATGTCATTACATGGTATTTTACGTGAAGTCCTGATTCACAATGAAAATTAAGGTGGTTTGGGTTGGTGTGTATAGCTTTTGTTGTTCAATAATAAAAAGAGTATGATAGGATCTTGAAAACTAAACTGAACACTGAGTTACTATAAGAGATTTGAAGGGATGGTTTACCTTCATTTTCTTGTAGATTTGTGTTGATAGCAACTGCATTGTGTGTTACCTTAGATTTTGGCTGCCAGTCATTGCGCTTCCCCACCCATGACTTGAGATTAAACAGAACTGCACACAAAATTGATCGAAATTACATTTATTTATACGATTGCACCATGAATTATGATCAGTTTAATGAAATCATCACTCACAAAAGGGAGAATTTCATGACATGCATGACTAATTTATACAGTTTCTTTTAACTAAGTTTTAAGAAACAGTGAAAAACTATTACCAGCTGTGGATGGACTCTTTAACTGCTTGATGTCAAAAATGCCACCAGAAGCACTGTCTACATGCCTACTGACGTCATGAGATCCAATCAACTTGTACTCCCAGCTTCCGTTCTTGTACCCATCAGTGAGAAACAGCTCAAAGTGTCTGGCATCCAGTACCTGCATTGTTCCTGCCAGAAGTACATGTTAACAAGAGAATACTGGCTCTTGTCTCTTGATTTTCTAACTTCAATCCTAGTTTTTCAAAGTACTTTCTCACCATCACATGTGTTCAGGTCACAGACAGGGCACCGAACGAGCTGTAAATCTGAACACAACATTCCATTTGGGAGAATAAGAAAAGGATATCTGATTCAAGTATCGTTACAATGAATACTGATCAAGCTTTGAAGAGAGTGTTGGACAATAATACCTGCTATCCATATCCCAGTTTTGATGTTGTGCAATAAACAACACCCATTAGAGTTCAACATGTTTTGCATGGTATCTTCCTTTGGAAGCTCTGAAGGGCAGATAAGATTCTCCATGAGGAATGCATCTGATGAGTTGAAGGAAAATGCACCAATTCTCATCCAATCTGATATGCAAGTCAAAGATTGATGAGTCAATCTTTTGGATATACATATGTACTTTTCTATCTTATCCATCATATACTATTTAGGGAAATACTTAGTTTTTCCTACGTCTATGATGTATTTGACTAATTTATACATAATTTACGGTTTTCAACATACGGAAAAGTGGTGTTATATCCCTGTTGTCTAAATGATATATTTGTATTATATAAGATCCAAGTACTTTACAACATATAGGAGCTAATGCAGGACTGAGTTTAATCTTCAAATGGCAAACATATTAAAAACTGAACTACTGAAGTTGGCATTGTCGCATTGGAATGTGTGATATGCAAAAGTTTTATTATTACCTTCAATTCTGTAAAGATCAATCTATTCTAATAAAGTTCTTACAGTTATCTTTTATGTATTTTCAGAAACCAAATATCCTCCTAGAATGGATGTGTATACAGCATTGTTAAAAAAGGCTTAATGCATTGTGCCAATGGCAAGCAGAACATAACAAAACTATAGATATCCACATTAAAATGTGTGATAAGTAACAACCTTATTATAGTGTTTTGTACTATTAGCCGAGTTTGTATAGTAATGAAATTCTAGTTAAACTCAAAGGTTACCAATATGCTTCTCCTTCTGACGAAAGGCATAAGAATGACTTCTACCTGCATAATCAATTATGTTAGGTATGAATGTATGATATATAACTTCGCTAGGGAAGTACGAGATGGTCAATGTAATACATATAGTTGGAAGTTCTGTGTTTACCGAAAGCTGAAGCATAAAGTTTGATCCATTTAAATCTCGTTTCAGAGCAATCTGTGACCTCAAGATCACGCAAACAAGCGAATTTCCAAATGCTGTTGTCCATTATAACGCTGAAGAACCATTTGTTGGTTGCTGCCAACATCACCAACGACTTTCCATCCAAATACTTTGCAATTTCCGTCCATACATCTGCGTCATGCCTGCTTCCATAGAAATAAAAAGCAACACAACGTGGATGAAGCTAGTTCAAAATTATGAACCTCAATTCGGTTTATCATTGGAGCACATGCACAAACACAGATACACTAGCGGTATGTTTACATTGAATTCATAAATGGACAGATAGTAAAACGATGGATTCAATTGGAACTATGTCAAACATACTAACGTATGCCTGTTCATCAACTGATCACAGAATGTTGCCATAGATTCACGCTCAATAAATAGCCCATTCAACTTCGATCCAAAATCTATAATTCTACCAGAAACTCACACTTAATCAGCTAACTAGATCTGAAATTAATAAAAACTAAGCATTACGAATCATTATCAATCAATAATCAAACACATGAACTTCGATCATAAGTAAGCATACTCTATACACAAAAAAATCTTCAAACTAACGAAAATCCGGCGTAATTTATCTCAAAAACACGCACATAGACATGAAGCGATAAGCTATACCGTGAGAAATACGAGATCAATGCAAATCTAAAATCCGACTAGAAATCTCAACTTAATCAGCTAACTAGAACTAAAACTAACAAAAACTGAGCATTACGGATCATTATCAATCGATAATCAAACACATGAACATCGATATTGAGTAAACAAACTCTATACACCGAAAAACTTCAAATTCTACAGAAATTAGGCGTTCGTTGTATCAAAAAACAAGCACACAGTAATGAAAGCAGAAAATTATACCGTGTGAAAGAAGAGATCGAGGCCGATGAGAATCGAGGAGATGCACAGCTGCAAATCGATTTGGATACACGCAATCGTTTCCCCATTGTCGATGAAATTCAAATGGAGATTTTGAAATGAGATAGTTGAATTTGAAGTGGTTGGATTTATATATCCTAACGCGGGAAGATTGCACATGAATTGAAATGATGCGTAACAGTTAACACTACAATGTACAATGCTACCATATGTAATTATGTATACGTTACCAGATAAAACAGTTTTATCGGGTCATATGAATCTTTCAAAACCCGACCCGGTTACTAATGGTTTCGGGTTACCACTTTTTGCCCATTTATTTTAGAGTGGTGTGTTTTTTTTCATTTTCATTAAAAGATTTTTTTTTTTACTTTTGGGTCTTGACTTTTTAATCAGTCAGTATTTTTATTTATTTTTGTTAACTTAGTTAATTGTATTTTGTTAAGTTAAAAGCATTTAAATTTTTATAAAAATGAAAACTTAAATTAAATGATTTCTAAATGACTTATATGCTCTTATTAGCAAAGACAATCAACCAAATTAACGAAAATATATTAAAATATTAATTTTTTAAAATGTAAGAGACACAGAGAAGAAAAAACATTGAATGTAAATAATAAAACAAAGCAAAACTCGGATACGAAAATGACAATTAACTCTTTATTTGATTATCGGTTTTGAAAACGTCAACCCGTTTAGCCGTTTAGATATGCTTTTATGTTTAAATCTAGGCAAATCTTCGATTATTAACCATTAAAAACTTCTTAAGATACAACTATCTAAAACATAAAAATTAATTTAGATGTCCTAGTTGGCAAAACTGTCACTATTTAGAATTGAGTAGATCGAAATTAAATTAAAACATAACACTTCTCATGTATTATCAACTATGAATATAATATTTTACATAAAACTTAATATTAAAGTACCAGAAAGTTGTTAAGGGACTAAAAGTTGTGTATCATGTTATTATAGTATGCATAAACTTTATTATAAATAATAATTTTTTTTCTAAGATGAAGTGATGTAAAGAAGTTATATACATATAAGTACATTACTTTTGGTGCATTTCTACCGATTTTTAGATAATTTTTCAAGTTTTATCCTTTTAGTATATTTTGAAGAAGAAATAGAAATCAAATTAACCCATTTAATAAATATTTTGATATATCACTTGGCATCATTTTGAGAAAAAGTACTCAAGTCATCGTTAATAAGTAGATGGAAAAAGCACTCACCTAGCTGTAAAAGTCAAATGTATCATGTTACTAATGTTAAATTGTTTTTCAAAGGATTGTTAACAAAGAAAAATTGTCCATTTATGGTAACCATTAGTATATTAGATGAAGTGTTAAATAGTTATAACGAGGCAGTGACATCATATTTATGATCAAGGCTACTTCCACCTTCCACTCCATCAACCGACATGTTCAGCATAAAAATCTAAACCCTAGAAAAGTAAAGTATTGTGTGAAGCAAGAAAAGAAAGCTGATTTTGGTTGTACTTAAAGCTTCATGACTTAAAAATCATCGTTCATTTGGTGACAGTTAATTACAAAGTAATATTGTTTATACTTGTGTAATTTTGAATTTCCCTCCTAATATTTTTGCATACGTGATCTCATATAAAGAGATTTGGTCCGTTCGGAATTAAACCAAACAAGTGCTGAATTTAAAGCAAATCAAAGCTTAATGTAACAGTATCATCCATGTTTGCATATAAAAAAATTGATTGGATTTCAATTATGACATAACAAAAACAAAAAGACAAGTCGAAAATAAAACATGTTTGAGTCTACCAACAGCAAACTGTTATTGGTGGACCGGGTTTTACCACAGTGAGTCTCTGGATGGGAGGTTTTCTTCGGAATTGGTGGTTGGTGAGCTTGAACTGCCCAGTGTTAGGTGCATTTTTGCCATTGGGGTATCCCGGGCAGCTGAGCTTTATTAGTTGGCCGTTCAAAAAAAATCACAAAAACCATTAACACTGTACTAATTAATAGGATGAGAAAAGGTCCTTAAAAGAAATTGTTTGGATTCCGATTATTACCAAACAAAAACAAAAATACTCATTAACATAAAATTATAAAACCTATCAATACTCTGCTAATCAATAGAATCAAACAAGTCATTAAAAAAAGGTTAAAACAAGAAACACATAAAAGTAAATTTAAGAAAACTAATTTCCAATCAACTTTGACCAAATATCGTTTCTTTGAAGAGCTAGTATGCAGGACTTAACCAAGCATAGTCTATTCAAATTCAATGTTTTCCAGCCATTCCTTTTATGGTATTAAAGTGTTGTAACCATGAATACCAACTATATAGTAACCACTTTCAATCCATTAACATACCAATTATATGAGATACATATGCACCAATTTCATTTTAATGCAGGATGATTTCAGTTCAAGTATTGAACATAGAGACAAGCTAAATAACTAATAACTAAACATATTATAGGATTAACATTACAATTAACATTTGATGTTCATTTGCTTACTAGAGAAACAAGAAAATGTCTGTTAGATCCACAACAATAAGGCTTGTAAGTTCTTCTAATGCCTCAAGAGAGGGGTGTACCGGTCTTTTGTATAGAAATGGTATATTGTTGGTATGAAACTAATTCATGAATTGTCGACAATTAGGAGCTCTACATAAGCAAGGAACTTTAACTTCATCCTGCTCATCTTGCTCAAATTTGTAGTCATACCTGTTACAAAAGTTACAGAGTTAATGGATAGTGAGTTGACCAGATGACCTGAACGGCTGAACCCATGACCTTTTGGTCATAAACAAGTGTAGAAGATTGCTTAACGAAATGATACAAGCTAAACAAATGAACATGAGTTGGGAAAAGCCATACGTTAACTCATCACCAGCTGATACATTGGTTTTGGCTATTAGAACTATTCGATTCTCATTTGCACCCATACTCAAAATCCTTGCATAGCAGTTCGGCATGCACTGCAATAAAAATCGGATGATTGTTTTTTATTAATTAAAAAACAACTTTCAAGCGTTTTACAAATTACAATTAATTACTGACCAAAATATTTTACATAAGACGTGAGAAAAAAGGGGCCAAAAGATAGTTTGGTAACCCTTATTTGTGTAATCATACCGAATGATTGATTAATCGCGCCATGTTCCCCTTATATGTGGCGTCAATTACAATGTCATCACTGACCTTAAAGAGCTGCAGAAAACCATAGTTCAGTCACAACAAAAACTCCTTTATCCCATAGAAAATTATACATGACATAAGGCATATGGAATTATACTAGTGTTTTGACCTTTTGGTTCATATTTCATAAGACATTTTAATTAAGCTACTACTAAAAGGAAAGATCAGAAAAGCTGACTCACATAGCAATCCTTGCCTTCAGATCGATATCGCTTCTCCCTCAAATCTGCAACGCTACGCCTTACCTGCTCACCACGATATTCAAGCACCTACAGGAAGATAGATGGTTTATAACCACAAAAGCTGAGAATCTATGTAAATTTTATGGGACGTTTCAAATTATTGTTTGTATTTGACTTCCCTAGTTCAACAAAGAAAACAAGCAAAGGATATCACTTTTAGGTCTTTTTAAAGATCAATGCATGTACCATTTTTCCTTCTAGAATATTGCGCCGTGCAAAGAGACCCCACCCATGTATTCCAGATTTACCAAAGCAGACACGATGTTTCTCTGTCCTCTGGATTAAAGCAGATCAATTAGGAATATATAAAGGCCCAAGAAGATAATGTTGATCAAAGGGAAGGGTATACCTGCAAACGGGCAAGTTTTTCCTTGAATGTAGAGAAACTATTCAAATCTTCAACTTCCTTCAGATAACAAACAAAAGCTAAATCATTCGCTTCTTCCAAAAAAATTTTAAAAAAAATGTCTAACTAATAGTCTAATATACATTAATATACAGTGACCATTGTAACTAAGCACCTGGATTGTAAATAGCAGTGTTGTTGAGACCGGATCGGACCGGGCGGTCCGACCGGTTCGACCGCGAATCGGGGGCTGGTCCGGTCCGGTCAGGGGTGATTCGTTTTTGTGCGATTGAACCGGCCGGTCCGAACCGAACCGGCGGTTGGACCGGCGGTTGGACCGGCGAACCGGCCCGGTTCCGACCGGTTTTCTGATTTTTTTTTTTTTTTGATTTTAGTGGGTAAAAACAGGGTGTTAAACCATAAATTAGTACGTAGGATATACAAATATAGTTAAGTTTTATATATAACTATAAAATATATGTATAAATCATATATAAATTACTTATATTTAATTACATATATAAATATAATTAAAATATAGTTAAATCCGGTCCATCCGGTCCGACCGGTCTGACCGGTCC